>SNQJ01S0042757.1:12099-44312 GCA_010110895.2 Picea sitchensis
GGACATTGGATGATTAGAGGAGAGACCCCCCTTAGGGGCATCTAGCTCATACATGTGGACATTTTGAGCATCTCTTGGGAGTATTTTGAGGGGACGGCCCTCCTATTTTGTTGGATCCACACATGTGAGGGTTTTATGGAGCATTTTGAGATGTATTGTATTATTTTGATGAGGTCAACCTCCCTAGATGAGGGATTCTATTATATTTTGACCATGTCTATCTCACTTTTGATGACGACATTTACTTGAGGAGAATGTTGCACATATTTTGAGGGCGGCCTAGCTTCAGGAGTAGTTATATTTGGACAGAGTGCCCAGAATTTTGCCAAATCAACAACATAAAATGTAGAATGGCTATGAGATTTCCAAATGTGGTCATAATAGAAATTCGGGTAAAAATTGGCATAGTTACAATGCTTTTGAAATCTGTTGCGGGAAGATCATCGCCGAAGTTTTTACCACTTGTTTGAGGACATGGGAC
This sequence comes from Picea sitchensis, assembly GCA_010110895.2. Lineage (NCBI taxonomy): Eukaryota > Viridiplantae > Streptophyta > Pinopsida > Pinales > Pinaceae > Picea > Picea sitchensis. The sequence continues at coordinate 12,581 of SNQJ01S0042757.1, forward strand.
ACATTTTTAGGAGGGTATCGACTTTGTACATGTGGCATTGGTCCACCATATTTTATTGTTCTTGACTAGATCCTCCTTTGCTTGTTAAAGGATATTAGTTTTTGAGCATAGATCTAGGAGTTTGTTAAGATCTAATACTATTCTATCATAGAGGTTGTTGAGTTCTTCTGTTATAAATAAGGGCCTCCTCATTTGTAAATTGGTTGGAAGCATTTGGAATAAAGCTCTTTTGCACTTGTCTCTTGTCTAAGGTTTTGTGGTGATAGATGATCAACCTCTCATGAAATGTGGCATATGATTCTTGGAGCATACTCGTTAGGGTTTTATTGCAGGTTTGGACTTGTCAAAACTTGGGTGCCATAGAGGAGTGGTATCAATACGTTTGAGAGGTAAGTTCTATTTCTTGTTTGTTTGCTTGAAGTGTATGAGTCTTTTCCCTATTATTCCTTGCGAACATAAGCAACACTCATCCCCTTATCAAGTAAAGACAGTCCCGACTCCCTAGTAGTCTTGGAGGTGGTGTGCCCCTCCCTTCCATTTACTTGCGGTATCTCCTGTAGATTTTTAATGACAAAAATCAGCAAATGAAATTTTTGTCATACACTTAGCAACCTACAGATAATTGTCTTCATAAATTTCAGAAATGCATAAACTCATATTCAGAAATTTCCATAAGCAGAAATACACATTGCTAAGCAAAATAGCAGCGGAAATAACACAGTGGACAGCAACCCATAACACACAGAAATGTAGGCAAAAGCCAGGGAAAACCCCAATGTGGGGAAACCCAACGAGAGAGAGAGAGATCTATTATTCAGCTTTAGGAAAGTACATATCAGCAGCAAAATAACATTTACAGCGAAGGAAAATACCTCACAGCACCAAATCTGTCCTGTTATCCATCAAAGTTGCACTAGGATGGACTTCCAGCGAGCCGCCAAAGTTTGAACATTGTTGTTCAAAATTCAGAGTTCAAAAGTTCAGTCGGTCGTAAAGACCACCCTTTTTCTTTTACATTTCCATAAAAAACTGTAATAAGAGATGTTGCATGATGAACTTGTAAAAGGTCTTAGCCACCTTAAGTCCTAAGCGTGAGTTATACTCTAGAGTGTTTTTTTTTACTTAATAATTATATTTTGTCGTTTTCAGGCAATTTATAATTTATGAGTTTTTTCACTCAATCCCTCTAGAGCCGGAGTATATGCCCATGGTTAGGCTTGAGCATGGATCTAAGCCTAGTGTCTAATGTATATTACCATGCTAAACATTCTCCTAGAGTCTTATGGAAATGTACTAAGTCCCCCTTAGGATTTTTTAATTTTTTTTCAGTTAATTAAAAATTGCCAGAATTCGGCAATTTTTAATTAAAAAATAAAGATGTATAAAAAAAGTGGTACTAGGGGACTTAATATGCCATGGGGATGCTCATTTTTGGACCTAGAGCACCCATATTACCTAAGTACCAACTTAGTTGAGCAAAAATAGTGATTTTAATAACTTAAAAGTCATTTTTGCTCACAAAACCCAAAAAAGTCAAATAAAATCATAAAAAATCAGCAAGGGCACAAATTAAGGAAACATGTGGGGACATGTTGGAGACGAAATAAAGCCTCAAAAGGCTATGTGGCAGCATGAAGAGGAACCCCATTGGTCAAATCTATTAAGTGGGGCATGTAAGAGTTGATTTAAGCATGTGCCAAATTAGGAGGTGCGCCCCTCTTGAGAGGTGGCGCATTCTCATGTGGGCAGCCAACCTCTTGAGAGGTGGCGCACCCATATCTCTTCAAATCTTGAGAGGTGGCGAGTTGGAGGATGTGTGAGATAGGTGGCAGCCACATTCCCACACTTGGCATGAGTTTCCCTTCCAAGTGGTGCGCCCCTCTTCACCAAGTGGTGCGCCCTCCTCATCTCCCATCTCCTCATCCTTTGCTATATATTGAAGAGTGCTCTCCCATTGCATTTTAGTTGGAGCTCTTGGAAGAATTACTTGTGTAATCATTGTTATTGTACTATCATTCTATATTGGAATAAAGAAAGGCTTTGGAGGCAAACTTGGTGTGGATCTCATATGTGGATGCTCATTGTCTTGTACCAAATTTTGAGGTGAAATTGTTTTGATGCATTTCTTTCAATTGATTAAATTGTAGCCTTAATCTATGAAACTTGTTTGATTCTTAGATCAATTATCTTTCATTTAACAAAATTTACTAAGCTAGCTTGCATTTTTAAATCTTGTTGATTCTCATATGTAATCAAAGAATTCATGCTTTCTTGCTTGATTAACATGCTTTCTAGATTTCATATGTAAAGGATACTACTATTTGACGTTTGTTTGTAAGTGTGTTGAAGCTTGTAAGATCTCATACTTGAAGGGAGGTGGAGCTTGCTTGCATCCTCTTCATCTTCAAGATTTAAAGAAAGACAATAGCCCCTCTTACATACCAGGAAGACTCCAATTGCCCAAGGACATTCCAAGCACAAGCTTGTTCTTCTTCTCCTCTCCTCAAATCTAAAATCTTTGTGTTACTAGTTGCTTACTTTATCTTAGATATATATCAGATTTCAAATTCTTCTTATCTAAGTTAGTAAGTTGGTTTAAAGGATTAGATCTAGAGTGCATGTTTTAATTTATCATCTTAAACTAGATCTAGCTCAAGAAAAGTCAATTTTTTGCAAATAATTTACTTCTAAATTTTAAAGGTTGAAAGTTGAATTGTTTCAAAGATCTTTTAATTTCATATCTGGTAATTAGAGTGTCTTTGTATTGTTGTTTTAAAACAGCAGAAAAAAACCCTAAGGAGACAAGCTCTTTAGCTTGCTCTTCTTAGTTCATTTTGTTAATTTTACTTAGTCAAATTTTGGGGCTTTCCTACTAATAACCCAAGACACTTCCAAAGTGTTTTTGAGCATCTTTTGTTGTTGTTTGTTCGCTGTTTTGTGCAGGTTGACGAACAGATAAGAGGAAATTATGTTCTTTTTGGGCGGATTAGGAGCATCCGGGAGCACCCCTTTACATAATAAACATTTGTAAAACATTGTAAAGACTAGTGACCCCCCTAATGAATGGTCAGAAGTCACTTCCTTAAAGTTTTGTGCAAGTTCATTAATAAAATCAGTGGGGCTACAAGCTCTCACTTTTCATCCCCCCTGGGGGAACGGTGTTTTCGGTGGTGGTGTCAATTTTTTTGCAATTTTAGCTTAGATTTAATTTTCATAACTAAAGATAAGCTAAAGTAATTTTTCAATTTATCACAAAGCACTGCAGTCAATCTAGATTAGATTTCCTTTTGCAAAGTAGAACACTAATTGCTAGATTANACCTGCGAAGTAAGGCGGGCCCTCTCGGGACCTGGCTTCCCACCCATTTTGGACATCCAACACTTTGAGTGAGTTTTACTAGTGAAACCATTGGGTTTCGGTAAAGCTCTCCGCAAGTTTTCAAACAAAGAGCTAACATCTAAGGAGGTCCAAACCATTTCACTAATTCAACATCAATTTATCTTAATAAAACATACGAACTACATTGCCCATGATTCACTTTAAGGCACTGATCTCATTTTACACTCAGTAAAGCCACAGGCTTCTTTTTTACATATTGGATATCATCTTTGAAGCAAACTTTAAATTTACTTGCATATAACAAACGTACCTGAGTATCCTTTTTATGCAAGTATATTCTTGATGTTATATCGTGGATGAATGATTGGTTTATGTGTATTTCAATTTATGGTTGATTGTTGAATGAAATAATAAACTCCTAGATTTAATTTCTTGTACTTAGCTTAATTTAAGCCTTAGTATTATTGTTAGGGACTACTCCCCTTGGCTTCGCTTGGAGTTGGCCTAGACGGAGGAGTTGAGGATTAGGTGACAGCACCTTAACTCTCACTTGCCCCCAAGGACACACCGAGTGGATTGAAGATTTCTTCCACGTCTCCCAGGTGTGTATAAGGCGGCAACATGTCCCACAGAAATCTACCTCGTTTTACGTGCCAAAACCGTACTGTTGTATGGCCTCCTCTGTACCTCGTTTTCCGTGCCCACAGTCAATTGTACGGACTGTTCCATACGGCCCAGAAATAGCCACAAAAAATATGAAATCCACCTCGAAAACCGTGCCCGGAATGCCTCGATTTCCATGTCAAATCCGTACGGACTGTACAGATCCGTATAGTACGGCCTCCCACAGCAGAAAAATATTTCAGCCAAAAACTCATAGAAAATTTTTCTCGAGAATTGTGCCCTCTTTCCTTGGAAAATGTGCCCTCTTTGCTGCTCACTTTCCTCTCTCAAGCTTACTCAAAAAATCTCTCTAACTCAACTCCTCTCGTCTTCTCGGTGTATGTTGCACACTACCCAATGCGATCTTTTATAATCTAAAAATGACATATTCCCCCCAAAGTGTCTTTTCACCTTCCCCAACCCTAGATCCAAAGGCCAAGATTAGATCTTGCCTTTTTCAAGATCAAGGGTCATGATCCATTCCCTCCAAAATGTCTCATTTAAATTAAGTGATTTTCACTTTATTACATAAGTGCTTTATGAAAATAAAGTCACCTTAAAAATAGAAGGTACACTTTATTAAAAAGTCACTTTAATAAAAGAACCACTTGAAACAACTTTATAAAAACTATTACAAAGTTAAGTGCCTGGTAGTGTAAATATTAAGGTAACATCTACACACAAGAAAAAACATGTGGAGTACCTCACGAGCTAAAAAGCTAACATCTCCTTGCTAATCCTTAGAGAATTGCCCCCTCAAGGTGCATCTTGACCCCATTGCCCAAAAAGAAACCAAAGGCGACTAGTCTTCTTCCCTTCAAAACCCCTAAAAGTCCAAAATTCATCTCTCTTTTTACCCTTTTTGTTTATTTTGCAATCTGGAATTTACTTCAGAAATCAGATTGCATTTGAACCATAAAAACCCCAAAAAATTCCATCTTAGACTCAGCTCTCTTTCCCTCAAGCAAAATGCTAAAAATTCCCTCTAAAACCATAGGACGTCTTTGCTTGTAGGGGACCTTGAAGTGTGCTTTGTTGCAAGATCTTGATAGGGCATTGATTTATTGTTTGAATCCGATCTATTTCATAGAATAAAAATCCTAAAAAACATATTTGAACTTATTCTAGATAGTCTAAAGGAAAATCGTCCCACTTCTCTAGCCTGAACCCTAGATGTTTTGCCTTGTTTGGGTCTCTTTAATATTACTAGTTGAAAATCATTTAAAGAGACATAAATTTCTGTTTTAAATCTGATTTTAGAATCTAAGAATATCACACATACAGATTTGGGATTGGAATTATGAGCTTTACACCTAAAAACTCTAGATGTCTTGTGTGATTGTGCCCTAGTTTCAATCTTGCTTCATCTTTTATCGAGGGCATTTTATAAGTTGATTTGAAATCTGGAATTCTTCTTAGAATAACATCATTAAATCAGATTATGAAATAACTCATCTTTATTTGGCAAATCTAACTTTACTTGGTAAAATCCTAAATCGATTTGCTAGAACTAGCCTAGTTTAACACTTGTATTATCTTGATTAAGTGGGTTGTTCATAGATCTCTTCAAATCTGGAATTTTCTGCATTAATTATCTTTAAAACAGATTTAGAAGTGATCTTTTATCTCTCATAAGCAAGTGTATTGAGTTTCATAGCATAACATTGAATTTACTTGCTTTTACTTAGCCTTGTGTTGCATTGGATAATCTTTAAGGCTACTTTCAATTTGATTTAAGTGGTTAAGTTAAAGACAACAATCATACACATTAAATCAAATAATAACAACATCACTACGCTCTCTTTTGCTCCCACTACACACTATAACACATTGAACTTAGTTGACCTAGGGAAGCCCCCCTTGACTAGGAATCCCCTTAAACTAAAGTGAGAAAGGCAAAGCCACTAAGCTGACAATGGTGGCTTGCCTAGAGTTGCCCTTAGGGTCTTACCCTTGTGCTAAGGACTTTTACACCTACTGACAACCTGGGAGGTAGCAAGGCCCAATAGGCAAAATGCACTACCATATGTGCACCATAAGGAGTATCCATCAAGTCCAACAACAGTATAGAGGAAGTCTCCATAGAAGGTACATCAATAAGAGGAGGTACATCAAACTGTAATAGAGAAAGATCCACTATAATACATTGAGAATCATCTGGAGAAGAATCCTCAGAAAGAGACAATGGAAATGATCTTATCACACCATGAATAGAAACTCCATCAAACACAGCCTTTGTACTAGAAGGACCATATAGACAATATAACAAAATATTGACCCATGTACTTGATCCAAAAAAACCTAAAATGCATAACTAATGAATTCATACATTGATCAAGGGTTTGGCACAATGGACCACACCCATATGCAACGATCACAACTAGATGTGCACTATAAACTATGAATAGTATCATCTAGAAGATCCTTGTTGTTACCCCTCATATTGTATGAGGCCTTGTACCAGTTTGAAGACCTTTCCCAAGCAATCTATTGGAATATATTGGTCCCAAACTCATTATGTTCCTATGTGGATGCATGTACATCATGGATTATTATCTATTTGGCATTTTCATCACACATGTCTGAGGCATACAAATTGATTTTGAATGAACGCTTGGATGGATGAGCTAGATATCACTTGTGCATGTTTTCCTAGATGTTTTCGTTGTGACAATCTATATGTTGACCGCTTTGTGGTTGTCGAGACATTCTAGTGAAATTTGTCCACTTGTACACTTGCTCAGCTTTCGATGTTGACCCCTCAAGCATTCATCTTGGAGATTGTATTATGCCTTCTTTCTAGGCCTTTATCCCACATATCGTAGAGTGACTTGACTAGAGGAGAACTATTGATTTCATGCGTGCAACCTTCATCATATTTTATGGTATATTTAGTGCAATGCTCCTTGTTGACCACCTATTTCAACTAGGTATCAACGCCATGTACCATGAAGATATATGACCTCGCGCCATGACAAATTTGAGAGCTTATGGCTCAGTAGGGCAATTTTTGTCCCCAACACTTCTTTCTGTGTCCACGGAATCTCTGTTACCCTGCATGGGATAATTGTGTAATATGTTAGCATGGGTCAAATAATTTAGTTGCCTAGGACTTTATCATTAGGAAAGTCCTTTCATCAAGTGTTTTTTTTTTCCTCAGGTAAGTAATCTTGCTTTTCAGCGATTTTAATTACTCTTGAGTTTTTCACTTAATAATCTTCCAAAGTGGTGAAAGGCATTCTAATGATCAAGCCCAGTGGGTGACTAAGGTCTAGAAGTGTTGTAAATGACCATGCTAGACATTTCCTAGAGTCTTGCAGAATTTCGTTCATTTTTCATAGGGTTTTTTTAATAATTAAAATTTTATGTAAATTGGAAATTTTAATTATTTTTGATGAAAAATGTAAAAATTTGGTCATTATGGATTTTGTATAGGGATGTGAGTACTCAAATCAAATGGCTTATGACCCCCTACACATTTAGACCAAGTTTCATCTCAATTGGACAAGTTTTTCCAAGTCATTGTCCATGAGGAGTCCAAGTCAGTCAAAAGTCAGCAAATAATTGGCAAAGGTAAAAAGCTGAAAAATTGTAAAAGTGTCTAGAGTCATGCGAGAGAGTGGGGAAATGATTTCTAATGTATTTCCTAAGTTGGAAGAGTGAAAATCCACTTAGAAGGCCCCCCCATGCCAAGTCAGCAAACCAAAAGTGAGTCTCCCTAGTGAAAAGTGTGCCCCCCTTCTTCATGAACTTAGGGGAAAGTAAAAATTAAAGTGAAAAAGTTTCTAAAACCCTAAGTGATCCCTTCCTATAGCCTAACCTCATGTTTGAAAAAGAGGAAAGGGGTTTTCACCCTTCACACCTCACCCCTCAAACCCTAACTCACTACCAAAACCCTAAAAGTGTGTCCTTCTTGACTTGTTCTCTCTCTCTTGGATGGGTGACACTTGTAACTCATCCAAGAGGGGTCTCTCATCTTTCCCTCCTTTAAAAGGAAGCCCCTTCTCCTCATTTTGACATCAGTTTTCACAGCAACTCTATTATGCCAAAATGTCTCTCCACTCTCTCTCATTCTCTCCCATTTTTCTCTTGTAATTTTGGTGCCATTTGGTAACCTTTCTTGTAGCAATAAAAAGAAGCTTTGGAGGATCTCTTGGTGTTCTCTTGGTGTTCTTGGTGCATTCTTGGTGTTTTTGGCTTAGTGAGGTAATATTGCAAAGTTTTGTTTATTTTTGCTTCACATTGTTTTACTTGAAGAACCCTAAGCAAAGTATTTTGCTAGGGATAAATCTGTAGTAGTATTGCTATAGGTTTATGTGATTTGTTTTTATTAGTGATTGCAAAGTATTTTGTAGGTCTTTAAAAAGATCTCACCTCCTTGCCTCGTTGTGTATTTTGTAGGTCTTAAAAGATCCTCACCTCCTTGCCTCCTTGCCAGGTACCAAGGCTTCATAGATTCAAGAAGTTGCCAAAGCTTTGAGGAGGAACTCCAAAGGCTTCCTTCTATTCCATATAATTTTCCTGCTCAATTTCAAATTGCTTATTTGCATTTCATCTTTCCTCTGCATACCTAATCACTTAAATCTTGCTGAAAAAACAATTTCCAAGTCTGTAATTTTTCCAGAATATTTTTGTACATATGTTAACATAAAACTAACATTTTGTGGTGAATTTTAGCATTTTCCAGCTCGAAATATTTTGTTGCCTTTATATATTTTCACCATTAAAAAATAGAGGTGCTGGCCTAAAATTACTACCATAAGCTCAAGAGAACATCACAAGCTTTGGTCCAAAGTCCTTTCTCTCTCACTTTCTAAGTTATTGTAAGCAACCCAAGAGAATCTCTTGGCTTGCACTTTCTATTTATTTCCAAGTTTAAAATATCTGAAAAACTAATTTTAATTGCTCTGTCTACACCTTGCATTGTATCATTCTCACATCCTGCAAAATCGCATGGCCAGGGATTAGCCACTGATTTTGCTTTTGAGCACTTTGTCCACCTTTTACAAAATCGGAAGGCTTTTCCCTCCACCTTGTGCCAAAGTAGTGTGTTTAATTTTTGGTTATTTTATTTTATTCTTTTAAGTAATTTTGTTTGCCCACACCTTTGCATGTTAGTGGCTATGCCATCCTGCAAAAATCATGTTGGCTAGTGCTTAAAATTTATTTTTTGCAAGTAAATGTAATTTCATCTCCCAGCTTTGCTCCCTCAGATTCTCCCTTTCCCACTTTGTGGATCTTGGGTAATAAGAAAAGGCAAAAGATTGAGTGAAGAAGGCTTTAATTAGGCACTCATTCTCCATTATTGTTTGGCCACTCAAAATAAGGTGATCCTGGAGGCTAGAAGGGGTTGAAGCCTGTGGGACAGCTTCACTAAGACTCAAGTGTCCCCCATGAGCACCCAAGCACTTTGACTCTGGACTCCATGGGAGCTTATATAGGGGAGAACCTTGTTCTTCTCATTGAGCACCCAACATTTCCTCTTGACTATGAATGGATCTTGGTATTTTCATATTTAGGTTTGCAACCTTCACATCTAAACCACTAAGCTAAAGAGAAATTTAAAATTAACTAAAAACAACCTAAACACTTGCACAACATTTACATCTCCTTGCAATTTATTTTCAAGTATTTTTTTTTTTTTTATATATATATATATGAAAAGGCACACTATCCAAAACATTTACATTGATTCAATTTATTATCATTCTTTATTCTTTTAAAGTAATCGTATAAAGTTATTTTTTAATTCATTGTATATAGTCATTTTATTTTGTTCCCATTCTTTGTAAATCATCTTATCTTTCTTTTGTATATATTGGAATAAGTGAGTTTGATAATCTTTAGGCACTGACCTAATTGTTGTTTAATAAAACAAAGGTTTGTTTTGTTTCACAGATTGTGAGTATTGCATTTCATATTTTGTCATTGCACTAATCACAAATCAATTAACTCCTAGAACTAATAAATTCTAAGATAATGACAGGGTCTCAAGGCCTTATACACACCTTGGGAGACGGGAATAAATCTTCAATCCACTCTGCAGTCCTGGGGGGCAAGTGAGAGTTAAGGTGTTGGCACCTAATCCTAAACTCCTCCGTCTACGCCAACTCCCAGCTGGGCTTCAAGGGGGTAGTCCCAACAAATATATACTAAGGCTTTTAAGCTAAAAATGAAATCTAGGAGTTTATTGCTTCAAACCATTAACCATTTAAACCGAAATAAACATGAACATTCATTCACTCATTTATATATATAATCAAATTAACTTACATCAAAATGATACTAAGAAACAAATGTCGCAAGTTAATATCCACATCAAATATATAACCAAATTATGAAATGAAGCCCGCGGGGCTTTATCATTATAAATGACTGAGACTCAAAGTACTTTAAAGAGAGTCGGGCAATGTAGTTCGGGCAAGGTTTTATTAAGGCGGTAAATTAAAGTTCAATTAGGTAAATGGTTCTACTCTTTGGAGGTTAATTCTTTGTTTGGAACTTATGGAGAGTTTACCGAAACAAAATGGTCTCACTAGTAAACTCACTTAAATGTGTTGGATGTCCAAAACGGGTGGAAGCTGTCCCGAGAGGGTCTACTTCATTTCGTGTCACTCTAAGGCTTTCCCCGCGACATCAAATTCAATAACTCTAGGGGTTTGTCCCAATTAGATCTATCAACTGATCGGACTACCAAGATGTATGTGAACTTACTCCTGCCCTGACGAGACAAGCCTGCAACTAGGAGAGTCGTGAACAAACCGAGCCGAGGGGAATTTGGTTGACGTATGCAAAAATACAAAAGTGTGAACTAATTACTAAATCCACACCACTGTGCCCCTTCGAGGTCAGCCGAGGGGATCAAGACGGCTAAATCTAAAATAATCAATTTGAAATCTAAATCCAATACCCATTGTTCTAATTTATGTAGGTGCTGGAAACTATTCTAAGCTGGAATAACCATGCAAAATGACAAAATCACCATAACACCACTCCCCTTTGTTTTAAAGAGCTGGAGCCTGTCGCCTTTATTTCCATTATGACTTTACACAATGCTTATTGGAACAACTTGTGAGCATTCATTAGGGGGCCTGTAAGCTTTTACAAATTTTTACAGCACTATGAAGCGCAAACCAGGCCTCCTGGGGTCCCGATGCCTTTAATCCTCACTAAACGGATTTAACTCTCCTTCTCACTGCCTGCCAACCTGCATAAAACAGCGACAAAACAAAGATAAAGATGCCCAAAACACTTTAGAAGTGTCTTTAAGCTATGAGTCAAAACTTCCCAAAACAAATTCCCTAAGTGCACTTTTTACAATTTTCGCACATTTTAACTAAGGGAACTCAAGCCAAACAACGGTTTCCCCTGTCTTTTACACAAGCAAACAGAATGACAGAGGCACTACAATTAAGCAATATAACTTTGAAAGAGCTTTTAAAGTATACAATTTTCAGCCTTTAAGATTGAATTAAAACTAGCTAAAAAATTTTATTTTAAAGACTTTGCCAAATCTATTTTTTATGAGATATAGAGCTAAGAATTTGATAGATTCAGACAAATGATAATGCAAAGTAAATTATAGCTTTGATAATGTGATTTTCTTCTTTTGCATTAGAGGAACCAAGTAATCAAGTAACCAAGAAATTTTTTTTTTTTTTTTTTAAAAGAGAAGGAGATAAAGGAGAAGAGTAGCCTTGGAACCTTTGGGCAATGGAGTCTTCTTAGTATGAAAGAGGGATTATTGTCCTTCTTGAATCTTGAAGTTGAAGAGGATGCAAGCAAGCTTCACTTCCTCTGGCATGAGATCCCATAGTTTCCAACACACTTCTTACAAACACAACGCTAAATAGTAGTATCCTTTACATATAAAATCTAGAAATCATGTTAATCAAGCAAGAAAATATAAATTCTTTGATTACATATGAGAATCAACAAGATTTAAAAAATGCAAGCAAGCTTAGTAAATCTTGTTAAAAGAAAGATAATTAGATCTAAGAACAAGCAAGTTCAATAGATCCAAGCTACAATTAAGCAATTGAAATAAGATGCATTAAAACATTTCACCTCATAGATTGGCACATGATAATGAATATCCACACATAAGATCCAATAACTGAAATGGACCTCCAAAGTCTCTTTGGATTTATTCCAACAATGAAAGAGGGTTACAATATAGCACAATAGCTTTCTCTCAAGCTCCAACTAGAAAATAGAGATGAGAGCTCACATATCTATACAAAAGAGGGCGCATGGTTCCTCATGAGTGGCCACTACATGTTAAAGCATGGCAAACAAGCAAAGCAAGGGCACCATGAGGGAAGTGGCGCCACCTCTCCTCATCCACACAAGTGTCAAACCCATTCAAGAGCGAAGGAGAGGGCGCCACTTCAAAGGCTTATGGCTGCCATCTGCATGGGCGCCACTTTCCAAGAGGGGCGCACCTCTCAAGGCCTACATGCTCATATCTAAAAAGATCTCCAATCAATCAAATCTCAATCAATTATATATTGTCCCCTTTGACCTCTTGATTGACTTTTGCATTAAAGTCTTTCCAATTTTGTCCCCTTTATTCTTTTTTATTTCACTCTTATTGGATTTTATTGAATTAAAATGTACTTTTGGGTTTTTGAAGGTAAAATTACTTTTAGTGATAAAATCACTAATTTTACCCAAGTAAGGTAATTAGGTAACATAAGTGCTCTAGGTCCAAAAATGAAAGCATCCCCAGGACCAATTTGATGCCCAAATACTTCTCTTTTAAGTATCTTATTTTTAATTCTTTAAAATTGCCGGACTCGGCAATTTTTTAATTAATCAAAAATTAAAAAACTTAGGGGACTTAGCATACTTCCATAAGACTTTAGGAGGACAAGCAGGCTGGTAATATACATCGCATAATTAGGCTTAGATTCATGCCTAAGCTCCAACTATGAGCATACTCCAAATTTTGGAGGATTGAGTGAAAACTCATAAATTATAAATCATTCAAAAAGGCAAAATATAATTAGTAAGTGAAAAACACTCCAGAGTACAACTCACGCTTAGAACTGAGGCTAAGACCTTTACAAATTCATCATGCTAAATCATCTTATTACACTTTTTGAAAATGTAAAGTAACTTGTGTGGTTTTTAGACCTACCGAATTTCTAATCAATTTTGAATAATAATGTTCAAATCTTTGGCGTCTCAGCGGAAATTCACCCACTATATGCAATCTCTTTGTGGATAACATTGGCTCCATATGGGACGTGTGCTTGATCTTTAAACAAAGGTGAGCATGCGAGAATCCAGAATCCGTCCCTACATCACAAAACATCTCGCCAAAAATAACATCAACGACACATGTATATGAAGACCAAGTGCAAATTGAAATTGCACAATTATTATATATGTATACAAAATATAGTAAAAAAATGGAAATGAAAACTATAAAATTAAAAATGCAGAGGAAAGGGTTAGAGATATGCTATGAGGATGCCCATGGCATCAAGTAACATTATTGATGAAGACTTAAAAACTGTCTGCTTATTTGTAGCTTTAACCTTTCCACTATCTAATTGGTTGAAGTAGAAAATACATGAACCAATTATGTCATGGATGAAACAAGACCTCGGATGTATGAATAATCCTTATCTAGGATGACTCTTTGAAGATCCTTTTCCAAGCTTTATTAACTTGGAGTTTCTCCTGGGAATATACCACCCAAAAAATATGCACTTTTCTTTATCTTGCAACCAAACTTGAAGTTTGGTAAGCCTTGTAAATTTTTATAAAGCTTTGCATTGATCATTTATAGCTAAATTCACTTCTCATAATGATCTCAGAATTTAATTTATCTTCCAATTTCCCATTTGTCGTCATTGCCTTTATCCTCGGATGGTTGGGAGAAATTGAACCTGAACTCGAACTGAACTATCAAGGAATTGGCCGCATCATCACTCTGTGATCATCACACTATTCTAAAATTTTCCTCAAGAGATGGATTCCTTAGAGGAGGGTGGGGATCTTAATTATTTGGATATTCAATTATTTCAAACTGAAAATCCTTTGTTTCCTTGTGATCGGCTAATGACTCATCTATAGGCTCTTTCAAAATTTCCAGATGAAATTCCTTTCTTGTTCACTGTAGCTTCTGGCTCTATAGGGTCCGAATATTTGATAAAAGCTTCAGCCTCTGCTAGGCGAGCTTCCACGTCTTTTAACTGCATTCTAAGCGAGCGTAATCTCATGGCCCTCGATGACATCAGAATTTCATCAAAATCTAGTGAAGCATCCGAATTGACTGGTTTTATAATTGAGGTTCCTTCTCCTTCCATTTTTCCATTGCAAGTTTTAGTCAACCTTGTGTAAGTTCAATCAATTGGTTATCCTTGAGCTCTGTGAAACAATTAAGATCATCATCATCAAAGGACAAGATAAACAATTTCCCATTCCTACATCTTCATATAAGGCATTGCAACACCATTTATTAAAGCAATGTGAAACTCTCCTAACATGACGCCTAGCATCAACAATATTATTACTTTGAAAATAAGTCAAATTTTCAATTGCTTTCTCTCGAATCACATGTGGATAACCACCTATTGCAGAAAAATCATTAGGGTTTATAAAGATCATCCATTTCCAAATTAGATTTATTAAACGGAAAAGATTAATAAAAATGGACTGGGACCCAAAATTAGTAAGGATCCCAGAAGAAGATAGCTTGGCTAGCTTCCTCCAAAATACTCGGTTTACATTTAGCTAAGCAAACTGTGAGTTCCTATTCTGCAAATCTATTTTAAGGAGTCAGATGATCAAGATTATTCTAAGCAAACAAGAAACATCAAACAAAGCAAAAGCAAAAGGGAAAACAAAGTCGTGTCCCAGGAATAGAAAGATTTTATCCCCCTAACGGGCTTCTGCAATGTTGCTGCTTTATACACACCTTGGGAGACGTGGAATAAATCTTCAATCCCACCTTATGTCCAAAGGGTTAGGAGTTAAGGCGCTTCGCTTTCTACCTAATCTCAACTCCTCCTGCCTAGGGCCAACTCTAGTCAAGCCAAGGGGAAGTCCAACAACATACTAAGGCTTTGTCTAAGTACAAGAAAATGAAATCTAGGAGTTTATCAAGTTTTCAAACCATTAACCATTTACATCAAATAAACATGAACATTCATTCACTAATGACATATATATAATCTCAAATTAACTTGTAATCAAAAGGACACTTGCTAAGTCAGCTTAATGCAAGTTAATAATCTACATCAACATATAACCAAAATTATGAAATGTGAAGCCCTATGGGTTTTATTGTTTGTAAAATGATCAGACCTGCCTTTTAAAGAGAGTCAGGCAATGAGTTCGCGTGTTTTATTAAGGTAAACTAAAGTTCAATTAGTGAAATGGTTTGCCCTCCTTGGGAGGCTAATTCCTCTTTGCTTGGAAACTTATGGAGAACTTTACCGAAACCCAAAAGGTCCACCAGTAAAGCCCACTTAAAGGCCGGATGTCCAAACGCAGGGCTGTGTCCTGAGAGGGCCCGGCTTTACTTCCTGTGTCACTCTAAGGCGTGCTTTTCCACATTAACAAATTCAACTTCTGGGTTTGTCCCCACTAGGATCGAGACACCACTCAATTCTACCAAGATGTATGAACTTAATTTGTCTTCGACTGAGACAAGCTCGCAACTAGGAGGGTCAGAACAAACTCAGAGCTCTAGGGAATTTGGTTTATTTTATGCAAAGAGAAAGTGTGAAAACTAATTACTAAGTCCATCACTGTGCCCCTTTCGAGGTCACTGAGGGGACGGGTTTATTTTAAGCAAATTAAAAAATATCAATTTGAAATCTAAACTAACAATTATTGTCCTACTTGCAGAAAAGGAAACCATTCTAAGCTAACAAATTATGCAAAAAAATGACAAAATCACAACAACACCACTCCACCTTTGGGAGTTTAGTGAGTGGAGCCTCTGGCTTATTTTATTAAGGACTTTACACGTTTATTGAACGACTCTTGTGAGTATTCCATTAGGGGCCCATGCTTTGCTAAATTTTTACAAAGTACTATGAAGTAATTACTCCTGGGTCCCTTTGGATGTCTCTAATCCGCCTCGAACGGACAGAATCCTCCTTCTATCCTGCTCGTCAACCCTACAAAAACAGCGAAAGCAAACAAGGATAAAAGATGCCCAAAACACTTTAGAAGTGTCTTGGGTTATGAGTCAAAACTTCCAAAAAAACAAATTCTAAGTAATTTTTACAATTTTCAGCAATATTTAACTAAGGAATTGGCCAAAGATTGCCTCTTAGGGTCTTTTTGTCATTTTGTAAAACAGTAAATACAGAGGCACTACAATTCAAGCAAATATAAACTTGAAAGACTTTAAAGCAAAACGATTTTCAAATTTCTTATGATTGGAATTAAAACTAGCTAAAATTTGTTTTAAACACTTTCTACAAATCTATTTTTATGAGATATAGAGCTTAAGAATTTGATAGATCTAGACAAATGATAATGCAAAGTAAATTATAAGCTTTGATAACAGCATTTCTCTTGCATTTAGGAGTGAATCCAAGTGCAATAAAGTAACTAAGAAAAAAAAAATTTAAAAGAGAAGGGAGAGAAGGAGAAGAGTGAGTCTGAACCCTTTGGGCAATGGAGTCTTCTTAGTATGAAAGAGGGATTATTGTCCTCTTTGAATCTTGAAGATGAAGAAGATGCAAGCTTCCACTTCCCTTCAAGTATTAGATCCTACAAGCTTCAACACAATTACAAACACAACGTCAAATAGTAGTATCCTTTACATGTGAAATCTAGAAAGCATGTTAATTAAGTAAGAAAACATAAATTCTTTGATTATATATGAGAATCAAATAAGATTTAAAATGCAAGCAAGCTTAGTAAATCTTGTTAAAAGAAAGATAATTAGATCTAAGAAACAAGCAAGTCCAATAGATCCAAGCTACAATTTTAGCAATTGAAATAAGATGCATTAAAACATTTTCACATCATAGATTGGCACACATAAATGAACATCCATAATATTAAGATCCACAACTGAAATGTACTCCAAAGTCTTTGATTTATTCCAACAATGAAAGAATGTTACAATATAGCATACAAGTGTTTTCTTCTCAAGCTCCAACTAAATAAAATGAGAGGAAGACCATACATTTATACAAAAGAGGGCTGATGTGGGCTCCTAAGGAGGGCTTACCATACAAGAAGCATGGGCAGCCAAGTGTTGTGCCAAGGGCAGCTATGGAGGGAAGAGGGAGCCACCTCTCTTCACATATCAAGTGCCAAACCCATTCAAGAGTGAAGGAGAGGGCGCCAATTCAAAGGCTTGTATTGCCACTCTGCATGGCCACCTCTCCAAGAGGGGCCACCTCCAAGGCCCATGCTCAATCTAAAAAGATCTCCAATCAATCACAATCCAATCAAGTATATATTGTCCCTTGACCTCTTTGATTGACTTTGCATTAAAGTTTCTTCTTCCAATTTTGTCCCCTTTATTCTTTTTATTTTCACTATTGGATTTTATTGAATTAAATGCACTTTTTTGGGTTTTGAAGGTAAAATCACTTTGAAAGTGATAAACACACTAATTTTACCCAAGTAAGGGTCAATTAGTAAATATGGATGCTCTAGGTCAAAAAATGAGCATCTCCATGACCAATTTGATGCCCAAATACTTCATTTTTAAGTATTCTATTTTTAATTCAAAAAATTGTCGGACTCGCAATTTTTAATTAATCGAAAAATTAAAAAACTTAGGGGACTTTAGTATATCTACAAGACTCTTGGAGGATGTTTGGCATGGTAATATACATCGCATAATTCAGGTTTAGATCCATGCCCCAAGCTCCAAATCCATATGAGCATATACTCTAGCTTTGGAGGATTGAGTGAAAACTCATAAATTATAAATTGCCCAAAAGCGCAAAATATAATTAGTAAGAAAAAACACCCAAAAGTATAACTCACGCTTAGGAATTGAGGTGGCTAAGACATTTTACAAAATTCATCATGCAAACACCTCTTATTACAATTTTTATGAAAATGTAAAATCCGTAGTCTTCGACTGGGTCAATTTGAACTCCGAATTTTGAACAATAATGTTCAAATCTTTGGCTCACTGAAATTCAATTATGCAGTGCAACTTTGGTGGATACACCACTCTTGGCTTCCCTTTAGGAGGAGCTTCTAGACGGAAGGAGTCCATTGAGGTGTGATAAGCGGGTCAGATCTGTGTTTGTACCTAAGGACACAATTCAAGTGGGTTGAGACTTTCCACATCTTTGTAGGTGTGTATTAGAATCCATAACATCTTTACGCTACCACAGCTGCCGAGGATAAGTCTCTTATCCTTGGTTAATTGACAAAATGTAATTAAAAAACTAAGTAATAAACTTTTCCCTTAATTTTAACTTGAGTTTTGTTATTTGACATTGCTTAATCTCCAAGTGGTGACTCCACTTAATCATTCCTTGAGGTATCCTACCAGGAGCAACCTGCAAGGGTTGGTTGATTCTCTTCCTGAACCTGAAAGGGTGTATAGGAGGAGAATAAATAGACTAGTTCCTCGTAGGCTCCTTGAAAGTCTTGGAGAAGAAGCAATCTCTGATATACATCTCTTGTTTGTAAATAATAATCCTACAACAATTATGGGTGATCCATTGAGACCATGTAATTTTGCTAATATTCAAGGTTATCCTCATCCTATTCTTGACAAAGCTATTGAGAAATTGCCTACATTTCAGGAAAACAATGTTGTTAGTGACAGGACTCACATCCTGAATTTCAACATGTGCATCCTAAAATGGTGTAATGGTCACAATTATGAAGATGTGAAGATGACTCTTTTTGTGTATTCTCTGGAAGGGGAGGCGGTAGAATGGTTCTCGGAACAAGATCCTAACAAATTCAGCACCTTGGCTGAAATTCAAAAAGCCTTCATGGAAAGATGGGGTGAATAGAAGGAAGATCGTCATTTATTGACTGCCCTTAGCACTAGTCAAAGAAGGAAAATGAAACAATGGAAGAATTCAATAAAAGATTTAATGACTTGGTTAAGGGCCTCCCTCAAACTATTAAGCCTCTTGATGCTTCAATCTTAATTCATTTTATGGAAGCCTTTGAGGGAGAAATCAGATATCAGTTAAGGGACAAAGAGCCAACAACTCTAAAGGATGCACAAAAGTATGCTATCAAAATAGATAAGAATATGAAAGATGCTAGGAAGTCAAATATTCCTGGTTTCTCAAGGGAACTTCTTCCAAAACCAATGAGGAGAAGAAGAAGGAAGTTGAAAATCGAGAATCTTCTAATGATGGCATCAAGAAGCTCACCCAATTAATTAAGAAAATGGAGATTAACCAGGCTAATCAAATGAAGCAAATAGAGATTAATCAGGCTAATCAAATGAGAGAACATGCTAATCAGATGATAGCCATGCAAAATAGGTTGGTGGCCATGGAGAGGGCTCAAGCTAACAGATCTCATCATAAGCCAAATGATAAGTGGCAAAAGAGACCCCCACCTCAAGAGCAAAGGCCCCAAAATCCTTTTGAGTCTACTAACTTGGTTGACCACCAAGTTATCCCATATTGTAGACCTTGTGGGCAATTTCATGAGGAATCAACTTGGCAAATTTTTCTTCAAATTTGTAATGAAGGGCAACCCTCTAGATCAGAACATGAGCAAGTTAATATGTTTGGTCATGAATATAATGTTGGCATGAATGAATGGATGGAATTAATGGAACATAGTAGGGAAGTAAATTGCATGAATGAAGTTGTGGACAAAGTAATGGAAAATTTTGATCCTAAGCCTACTCCCAAGCAAGTATCAGAAATGGCTAGATATAGAGGTTTCACTTATCAAAGAGATGGGACAAAAAATCAAGATAGGCCACAAGCAAGTGTTCCTAAGACACCTCCTCCCCCTCCAAAATCAATTGTTCCTACAAATTCTGAATTAAATATTGACTTAGGAGGGTGGTTGAATAATGCAAAAATGTTGGTCCCTGTGGTAGAAATTATGAAGATCCCATCTCAAAAGGGGAAATTGCTCAAAGCTATAGAACATCCTCCTCAAGGTAATGGTGACAAGCCACAGGTTGTAGCTTACCCAGATGCACCTGTGATTTTGCAAAATTGGGATAGGGAAAATGAAAAGAATCAACCGTTTTTTCTTTCTCTACTCATGAATGATTATCTCCTTCACAATTGCATGCTTGATCCTGGAGCAAGTTCAAATGTTATGACTAAGAAAGTAATGGAACAATTAAATTTAAGGATTTCAAGGCCTTATCATAACATTTGTGCCATGGATAGTAAAACAATTGAAGTGCATGGTTTGATAAAGGGATTACAAGTGTATTTGGTTGTCTTCCCTGATATTCAAATAGAAATGGACATAGTGGTGATTGATGTGCCCGATGCTTGGGGTATGTTGCTCTCAAGGAAAACAACTGCAGATTTCGGGGGTAATATACAAATGGATTTAACTTATGCCACCAGTCCCACTCCAAATGCGGCCATGTTCAGATTAAACAGAGAATTAGAGAGAAAATACCATGTTGAAGATCCTAAGAAACCCATAAATGAGTTTGTATATCATGAACTAGAGATGGGATGTTATGAGATACCATCTAATTTTCTGGCATCTGTTAAAGAGGAACTTAAGGATGAACTCCCAAGTGTTTGTAATGTTTGGGATGCCATGGATTCTTTTGATGGTCTTTTTATTGAAGAAGCTCCAAGTGAAAGGGATATTGATGTGACTCCTTCAAAATCTGGAACAGAGTTGGATTTGTCATTTGGGACTGCATCATCAACATCAGTTCGCCAGCATTCAAATGAATCGGTCAGATGTCAGGAAGAGTTGAATAGGATTTTTGGGGCATCTGTTCCGTATGTCTTAGAAATTGGGGACATTTATTTTGACGAAGATGATATCTTCAACAAACAGGACGAGCATAAAAAAAATAAAAAGCAAAAAAGAAAAAGTGGAACAAACCTGGTTGAGAATTGTAGGGATAATAAGGAAGTGATTGATGATAATAACAGTCAACATATCATCCCTATGGAAGATGATGCCAAGCCTTTCAAAGAAGGGTTAAAGTCGATAGACTTTAAATCTTTTCACTTGGCACCAATGCAACTTCGTCAGAAAGGGTTCAAGGAAGATTTTATCAAGTGGTTGAGAACTAAGAAAAAGGGTTCACATCATAAAACAGGGTAAAGTGTATAAGCCTTCTGATAACTCATCTCAACCAGTTGGACGACATAAAGTTACACATGGCAGTGGAAAGGCTCCACCTTGAAATGATCTTCAACGCAGTCATTTGGTGTCCAACGGAGCACCCTTTGTAACGTATCTCTAACCTTTCTCCTTTTGATTCTTTCAATTTTATCATTATTTCATTTATGTATATAGTTCATTGTATAGTCATTTAATTTATTTGATTATTGTCAATATCATTTCATTTATTTGATTATTATTTGTTCTTTTCACACATGTACTTATGTTGGTTATTGGTGAGAACTTTGTTTTGTAGATTCTGAGGTTCTCGCATGCTCTCCTTCCAAAATATCAAGCACACGTCCCCATGTGGAGCCAGATGTTGACCACCTATTTCAACTAGGTGCCAACGTCATGTACCATAAAGATATATGACTTCGCGCCTTGACAAAGTTGAGGGCTTATGGCTCAGCAGGGTAATTTTTGCCCCCAGCACTTCTTTCTGTGTCCATGGAATGTTTGCTTCCCTATGTAGAATAATTTTGTAATATGTTAGCATGGGTCAAATAATTTAGTTGCCTAGGACTTTGTCATTAGGGAAGTCCTTTCATCGAGTGTTTTTTTTCCTCAGGTAATTAATCTTGTTTTTCAGCGATTTTAATTACTCTTGAGTTTTTCACTCATTAATCCTCAAAAGTGGTGAAAGGTATTCTAATGATCGATCCCAGTGGGTGAAAAAGGTCTAGAAGTGTTGTAAATGACCATGCAAGACATTTCCTAGAGTCTTGCGGAATTCTGTTAAGTTTTGATAGGATTTTTTAATAATTAAAATTTTCCGTAAATTGAAAATTTTAATTATTTTTTATGAAAAATGTACAAATTTGGTCATTATGGATTTTGTATAGGGGTGTGAGTACTCAAATCAAATGACTTATGACCCCCTATACTTTTGGACCAAGTTTCAACTCAATTGGACAAGATTTTCTAGGTCATTGTCCATGAGAAGTCCAAGTCAGTCAAAAGTCAGCAAATAATTGGCCAAGGTAAAAAGCTAAAAAATTGTAAAAGTGTCTAAAGTCATGAGAGAGAGTGGGGAAATGATTTCTAATGTATTTCCTAAGTTGGAAGAATGAAAATCCATTTAGAAGGCCCCCCCATGCCAAGTCAACAACCAAAAGTGAGTCTCCCTAGTGAAAAGTGTGCCTTCTTCATGAACTTAGGGGAAAATAAAAATTAAAGTGAAAAAGTGTCTAAAACCCTAAGTGTGCCCTTCCTATAGCCTAACCTCATGTTTGAAAAAGAGGAAGGGTTTTCCCCCTTCAAACCTCACCCCTCCAACCCTAACTCACTACCCAAACCCTAAAAGTGTGCCCTCCTTGACTTGTTCTCTCTCTCTTGGATGGGTGACACTTGTAACTCATCCAAGAGGGGTCTCTCATCTTTCCCTCATTTAAAAGGAAGCCCCTTCTCCTCATTTTGACATCAGTTTTCACAGAAACTCTATTATGCCAAAATCTCTCCCCACTCTCTCTCGTTCTCTCTCATTTTTCTATTGTAATTTTGGTGCCATTTGGTAACCTTTTTTGAAGCAATAAACTGAAACTTTGGAGGATCTCTTGGTGTCCTTGGTGCATTCTTGGTGTTTTTGGCTACTCTTGTATGGTATTTTCTCTTAGTGAGGTAATATTGCAAAGTTAAGTTTATTTTTGTTTCACATTGTTTTACTTGAAGAACCCTAAGCAAAGTATTTTGCTAGGGATAAATCTGTAATAGTATTGTTATAGGTTTATGTGATTTGTTTTTATTAGTGTTTGCAAAGTATTTTGTAGGCCTTTTAAAAGATCTCACCTTCTTGCCTCATTGTGTAGCAAGGGTTTACAGATTTGCAGGTTGCCAAAGCTTGGAGGAGGAACTCCAAAGGCTTCATTTTGCTTCACATAATTTTCTGTTCAATTTTCATTCCTCTATTTACTTATTTTCTGCATACATAATCACTTAAATCTTGCTAAAAAATCAATTTTCAAGTTCAGATTTTTTCTGTAAATATTTTTCTACATATGCTAACATAAAACTAACATTTTCTGGTGATTTTAAGCATTTTCCAGCAAACTTTGTTTGTTGTTTTATGCAGGTTTTCAACATCAAAAAAGCAGGTGCAGCCCAAAATTGGCCACTAAAAGCTCAAGACAGCATCAATAAGCTTTGGTGCAAAGCTCTTCTCTCTCTCTCACTTTCTAAAATCATTGTAAGCAGCCCAAGAGTGTCTCTTGGGCTTGCACTTTCTATTTCTTTCCAAGTTTAAAATCTGAAAACTAATTTTAATTGTTTACCCACACCTTGCATTGTGCTTGGCTCTTCCATCCTTGTAAAATCATGCCGGTTAGGATTAAAAATAATTTTCTGATTTTTCGTTTAGTTAACTTTGTCCACCTTTGCCACAAAATCGGAAGGCTTTGTCCTCCACCTTGTGCCAAAGTAGTGTGGTTAATTTGTTTAAGTTATTTATTTTATTATAAGTAATTTTTGTTTGCCCACACCTTGCATGTGAGTGGCTATGTCATCCTACAAAATCATGTTGGCTAGTGTTTAAAGTTTCCTTTTATTTTTCAAAGTAAACAAAATTTACCCCGCCTTTGCCCCATATTCCCTCCCCTTGCCACTTTGTGGATCTTGGGTAATAAGAAAGGGCAAAGGATTGAGTGGTTAGTTTAATTAGGAACTCATTTTCCATTATTGTTTGGCCACTAAAATAAGGTGACTTGTAGAGGCTAGAAGGGGTTGAAGCCGGGGACAGTTTCACGGCACTAAGTGTGCTCCTTGTTGAGCGCCCAAACACTTTGGACTTGACCCGCGGAGCTAGGAGAAAACCTTGTTGTTCTTCTTATTGAGCACTCGACATTTCCTCTTGGCTAAGCGATAAGGACTTGGAGTATTCACATAACTTAGGTTTGCAACCTTTCACATCTAAACCACTAAGCTAAAGAGAAACTTAAAATTAACTAATAAGCAACCTCAACACTTGCACAACATTTACATTTCCTTGCAATTTATTTTCAAGTATTTACATTCTATTTATTTTGTGCAAGTTATTTTTCATGTGTAAATATTTACATTGATTCATTTATAAGCATTATTTATTCTTTTAAAGTAATTGTATAAAGTTGTTTTTTTATTCATTGTGTAGATAGTTCTTAATTTGTTTTATTCTTGTAAACTTATCTTTCTTTTGTGTATATTGGAATAAGTGGAGTTTGATAATCTTTAGGCACTGGTTTAATTGTTGTTTAATAAAACAAAGGTTTGTTTGTCATTGAAAGATTGCATATTGCATTGGTTGCTTGTCATTGGGTTGGGTAATACTAATCACAAATCAATTAACTCCTAGAACTAATAAATTCTTCACATAGTTTAATAGGGTCTACCCCCCCTTGGCTTCCCTAGGAGTGAGCCTAGACGGAAGGAGTCCAGATTGAGGTGACAGTGGATCTGGATTCAGGTTTATGCCTCCAAGGACACACCAAGTGGATTGGAGACTTCTCCACATTTGTAGGTGTGTATTAGGGCGACAACACTCCTCATTGGCACATATTCCTAAATGGTATAGTCCTCGAACAACTATATTGGGTAACTTGTCATGAGATATTTTCCTTGTTGGAGGAATGCCCTAGCACATGTGGACATTTCTAGCATTGGGATAGCATCTTGAGGTGGTTGACTCCTCACTTTGGTGGAGCACTCCCTTGCTTTTCACTCCTTGGCACATTTATCGAGGCATGCTCTATATTGCACATTTTCCTAGGCCACCTACCTTATTTGGTGGATCTAGAGTTTGTTTTGAGGACCATGCACATAGATCTATGCTTTAGAACATGGTTTGAGGCCTCCTTCACACATGGATGATCTTGGAGGATGAGTTTGTTAACTCCTTGAAGAAAAAGCCCTAGCTGTTTTTGCTAATTTAGGCATGGGGTTAACTTAATGATATTTTATCCCTTGATTTAGTGGAGCGCTCCCTTGTTTGAGACATCTTTACACACGTGTTGAGGTCATACTCAAAGGAACATTTTAGGAGGAGGATCTATTTCCCACCTTTGATGGATTTGCATAGTCAATGTGACCCCCTCTCACCTAGCGGTAACTAGAGGAGATCATGTCTCGTAGCCCACAATGAAGACATGATCCTAATGATGATGATCAGTAGTATCCATAGCCAGCAGCCCCCCAGATGCCTCATTCCTCAGCATAGCCCATCATACATGATCAACATGGTTCATTGGAAGATAGTGGTCGAGCACATTATGAGGTACATTAGTCCTTGTTTCATATAAAGTGCCATATTTAATGCATTTGACATATGAGTGAGGATCATGGATTGAAGTTGGAAAATGAATCATAAGCTCAGAAGTTATGTTATTTTCATCGTTTCACCTTGGTGACCATCTTTAGTATTCTAGTCCCGTGTTGTCACTCTTGGAAGACGGGGGTTCTACTAGGAGGCTTTGATAAGGGTAATGTATCGTTCCCCCCCATACTTAACACTTTCCATCTTAGGGCCTTCCGCGATGCAATAAACTTCAGTATGGTTGTTATATGTACACCAAAAAGGTTCATGATTCATCCTCCTATGAGAAGAAGGGCTAGAGTGTCGAGGTTGATGCAGCTACTATAAAAAATAAAGAAAGAATGTTATAAAAGAAAGAAAGAAATGTGGGATAATGAATGGCCAACTTTAAAAGCCAAAGGCCGGCTTGAAGACTCTACTCCTAAACTGTAAGTGATCGACCATAGTCCTAATGCACTAAATGCATATCAAAATGAAAGGACTTAATCCTAGCAAGAAAGAAAAAAAAAAGTTCTTGAAACACGAGGACTTGCAATGCATAAAATGAACATCAAAGGCAAGAAGGGGCTTGGAATACACACACTTATGAGGAAAGGGTTTCTCAGAGTAGCAAGCTCCCTCTATAAAGGTGCTCATGGAGATGGACCAAGAACGGTACCTTGCATGTTAAAGGCGCTCATGGAAATAGACCAAGCACGGTACCTTGCATGTTAATGACACCATCACAATGAAGTTAGCCTAGCGCGTTTTCATTCACCATACTTGCACTTAGATAGGTTTCTTAAGAAATATCCCTCTACCTGGGTACTCACACACCTAATAGGGTCTTTTGATGGCCCTCCCATACCTAAACTTGCCAAACTGCATAAAGTCTTGAGCTAATGTGAAGTTTGAAAGGGATATCTAATGTGAATTGTTCATATGGCTTGTGTATTAAGTGATGGCTTACTTTGTATGATTCTAAGGACTATTGCACCTTGTGATTGTTGGTTTTACTTGATTTCATGACTTTGACTGACTTGATTGACCATGACTTTGACTGACTTGATTCACCTTGTTGCACTCTAACATGTTCTTTAGAGGACAATTGCATGCTTGTGCCTGGGACATTATGCACCTTTTAGAGGACTTTGCAAACCTCAGACAGAGCGTTGGGTCCTTGGATGACTTGACATGGCCTAAGGCACCTTTTCATACCCTTGGGTCTTAGACGCTGAGCAAATGGGCTTTGATATTACAGATATAGCTTGATGGTCACTCAAAGGGCACAAAGCCCCTCACCTTAGGAAGGACACCCTAGAGCATACTAGGGTTTGGCTTGATGACGTTGCACTTGGAGACAATAACACACCTCTTGGGAGATAAGATAAGATAAGATAATTTTATTAATGTCCGACAAATGACCACAAAAGTAGGTCAAAGGGGCTATGGAGTACAATGATGTCAATATAGTGCAAGAGTATCAACATGTCGCCTATAAAAGGCGAGATGCAGAAAGTAAAGTACAATAAGGTAGAGTAGTAGATGGTGAGATCTACTCTGAGGCATGAAAAATCCTCGACCTCAAGTGCAAAGACCTGCTTTGATGATGAGATGCGTAGGAGTAGATCTATGGACAAGAGGAACCAGAAGAAAGGAAGTAGGTCTGTCATGGAATGGACCTATCTCTCCTACCATCCGAGGTCGAATGAAGAAAGCGGAGTATAGTTGGGTGTCCCGAGGAGGAACTTGTGGGGTGCCTGGATTGTCTGCTCCGTCGTTGACTGGTAGAGGTAGTGCACCGACAAGGTCCAGGGGATCGCATTTGTCCCCTAGGAAGGGATCTGGTCTAGTCATGCTGCTAAAATCTCGTGGGACGAGGGAAGGTCCCACGGGTCCGCACTGAACTGGAATCCAAGGCTGCGGTGGTATCAGTCTATCGCTTAGTGCCCCTTCCAGAGGGTAGCACCATGAAGGAGGAGGTGATCCACCGAGTAGGGTTTGGTCTCGAAGAAGGCTAAAGAGTATGGGCTTGGATCCTGAGGGCCTCCTATATGTATAAGGCTAAGCATCTTGATCTGAATACTTGAAGAAGCCCGTGAGGGTCTGAGTCCCCCTAAATAAGCAATGAAACAGCCCCCTGATCTCATAATAAATGGGGTATCCGAAGACGAAGTGCTCCTCAGTCTCAACCTCCTGTAGTTGGCATAGTTGACAAATCCTATCCAGTCAGTCGATCCAGTGATCTGTCTCTACCCGAAGTCTATGAGAGACGACTCTGAATTGGCCTAGAGGAATGTGAAGAGCATGTACCCATTGGCGAAATGTCTACTGTGGTCGAACGATGAAGCCATACCTAAGATCCAAGAAATGCTTAGCATAAAAGGCCATCTTTGGGCRTAACAAACCAGGGACTGATCTAGATAAACTACCTATTAATTTCATCTCTGATGATTTTGTTCAACACCTGTYTGGTYGGTAGGAGATGGCCAGGTGCATCCAAGGAATACTGAAACAGAGGGAGGTGATCAATCTGAATGCCCGTGGACTCTAAAAGATCTGACACCCCTGCGAACCAACCTTGAGCCTAGCCTAATGGGCTACAAAGGGCAATGGTCTCAAAAGAGCAATAATCCAAGTACGGGTATCGGTCTCGACCCTTCACCGAGTCATCTAAGCCCCAGATGCGATGCAGAAAAGAGACTAGTCCGAACACTGTCTCAAGTCGGAAGGGTCGAGCCCCAAACTCGGCTATGATGATGTGATGAAGGATTGACTGCTTGCACCTGATGATGCGTTGAAGGAGAAGGGTCTGGACTCTCTCCACTGAGGCCCAATCAAACTCTAGTAAGGAAGGCCCCCAAATCTTTGAACCATAGAGAACAGTGGGTCGGATAAGGGAGTCCATGAGAGACATCTTGGATGAGATGTCCTGAAAATGGTGGTGGAAACACTGTCTCTCGAGAAGAGATAAAGACCCATAGCCCTTAACAATTTGAGGCCGAAAGGTTGGTCATAAACTGTCATACTCCCAAGTATGTGTAGGCGTTGGTGATCTCGATCTCCTCCCCTCTGAAGAAGAAGTGAAGGTCTACGGACTTCTTCGACCCGTTCAAGATCATAACCTTGGTTTTACCCCAGTTGACCGTCAACTTTTGAAGACCGCAAAAAAGAGATAGGGCATCCAACTGTCTCTGTAATGTCTTTGGAGTCGAGGCTAGGAGGACCACATCATCGGCGAAAAGCAAGATGGATATCAGAATCTGGCGGAGGAGACACTCATCACTGTCCTGGATATGCTCGTGGAGAAAGGCCTCCACATCATCGGCGAAAAGCAAGATGGATATCAAAATCTGGTGGAGGAGACGCACGTCACTGACCTGGATACGCTCGTGGAGAAAGGCCTCCACATCATCGACGAAAAGCAAGATGGATATCAAAATCTGGTGGAGGAGACACTCGTCACTGTCCTGGATATGCTCGTGGAGAAAGGCCTCTAGCTCATCAATATAAATCCCAAACAATGTGGGGGACAAGGGGCATCCATGTTTAACTCTGATGGCACTCTTGATGAAATATGACATCTCGTGAACTATGCAGAGACAAACAAGAACCGACTCATAGAGGCACATGATGGCAGTCAGCAGGGTATGAGAGATGCCAATGTCTCTAAGCCTCTGGAACATGGTTTCTCTCGAGACAGAGTCGATAGCCTTTCGAAAATCTACAAAGCAACAATAGACTTTTGAAGACCGATGTCGTGCCTCCTCAATGATGGCCTAAAGGGTAAAGATATGATCAATGGTCTGATGAGCATTTCAGAATCCTACATGTCCCCTAGCTCTGAGGTGTCTACGCTCCAACTCACTAGATAGCTTCCTATGGAGAGTCGTGGCATAGAGCTTCGAGAAAGTATGGCCCGCCATGATCGTCCTGTAATTATTGGGATCCGAGCTGGGGCCCACTTTGTGTATCGGGTAAATGATGTGGTGTGACCAAGCCGGAGGAAAACCGATGTGAACCACATGGTTGAAGAGATCATCCAAGTGAGAAACCAAAGCATAGAGACCGCACTTAAAGAACTCGACCTGAAAACCTTCCTCATATGTTGCTTTGTTGTTGTTCATCACCCAGATGACCTCTTTGATGTCTTTGTTTGAAAATAAGAAGCATGAGGGTGGAGGGGTAACCTGAATATGGGCATGTTCAGGAATATCATAGAGAGTGGAAATGTGGGAAAACATGGAGCCGAGGTCAGATGGGAGGGGGGAGCGACGAGGGAGGATGGTACACCAGAAATTTTTCGGGCAGTGAGTAAGGGAAAAGGATAAGTCATGTCTCATCTAAGAGACAAAGGCGTTTCTTGCAACGAAGGAGACGACGATACGAAGCTTTGAGGTTGGGGTAGGAGGAGTGAGCATGGGTGAATGCATGTCGAAGTTGGCGTTGGAGGACCTTGCATTCATAGGGACCATCAGTTCATAGGGTAGGATTTGTGTTTTGGGGAGGTGGAAGTGGACCGGGTGGAGTGAGGGTAAGATTTGAGGGTTGCATCCCAAATGGTGGAGGAGAGGTAATCATACTTGGTAGAGGCAGAATCAAGTAGGGAGAATTGGCTCTCGGAGGGGAGCATCTGTCGAAGGTGGGTAGAAAAGGTGTCTACCTTGGGAAATGTGTAAATTTGTTGTTGGAACATGAGAATCTGCCCTAAAAAGTGCAGACCTGTGTGTGAAAATGCAAAAAAATAGCAAGATTGAAGATCAAAATTACAAATAATGATCGCAATGCCTTGAATCCAAAGGGTTATAGAGTTAGAAAAGTGATTAAGGAGCGATTCCCAATGTTAACCAATTCAAAGATTAAAGTGAAGTAAGAGACATAATGAACAAGTGAAATATCGTTGCCAAATAGATGTTACCTTTATTTCCAAAGTTGTAAGTAAAAAATTTGGGGAATATCAACGTCAACTACAAGAGATCTGAAGGGTGTCCAACCACTTCCAAAACACCTTCTCACACTTACATTCACATGAACAGAGTGGAAGCAGCGTCGACCTCTCACTAAAAACTATGAACTTTCATGCTCACTCCATCCAAAAAATTGGAGTGTGAAGACAAGTGAACTCGAAAATTAATCATCAATCGCGAGATCCAACCTTTATAAGCTTTTGGGGTTACTCCAAAAGTGTTTACAGCATGCTTGGAGGTGCTTCATGTGATGTGAAGTGCATCGTGTGTTGACTACCCTTGGTCATACCGTGATGGACATAAATAGAGATAGATTACTCGCGGTACCTTGAATTGATGCTTATGTGTTGCACTTCCTTAGGAGGATGGAAACTTATGTGGCATGGTGACATTCTTCATGACCTTGGAGGGGATTCTTCTGACTAGATCTTTGACTGCTCCACTGGGGCTGGGAGGCAAATCATCAAGCGAGAGGTGCCTTGCTCTGAATCCGTCTGGAGTTGAGCCCTCTGTCACTATGAGGATGTGTGGTAAGATGTATGGTCCCGCACCTCCAAACTGGTCTCAACCGTATTGATCGATCTCCCAGGGGGGGATGAGAGGAGACCCGAGGTCTCACCACTCTATGGTTTGTAGTACTTTGGAACTCGGACTGTCGTTTGTTGCTCGAATCTGATGGAAGGGCATGGAAATATGAGGTGATCCTCCTAGTCTGTCCCTGGTGGGGGGGGCGTGCAAGAGATGGGATCTATGACTGAGAATCTCCCTGATGAAAAGGGTTAGGCACCTTTGATCCTGATATCAAAAGAAAGTAGAGAGGGAGCCTCATGAGTCCCTGTAGAGGAAGTAGTAACGTCCTCTGATCTCATAGTATACGAGGCACCGAAAAATGAGGTGCCTCTCTGTCTCTGGCTCCTATAGGTGACACAACTGGAAGACCCTATCAAAGCGTTGGATATGGTGATCAGTCTCCACTCGAAGTCTATGATAACCAACCCGAAGTTGTCCTAGAGGGATCCTAAGTGAATGCATCCAATGTTTGTATCTGTATGGGGGGCGGGCAATGATACCATCCTGCAGCTTCAAAAACTGCTCTAAGTAGAAAGACATCTTCGAGCGCAGGCTCGTTAGGGGTGAGGTCCATGTGACCTGAATATATAATCTGTATATGTCCTCTCTAATGTCTCGGTTCACAATCTATCTA
>SNQJ01S0042757.1:71831-100159 GCA_010110895.2 Picea sitchensis
AGGTTGAACGTAAAATTCCTATGAGCTAGAAACAAACAATCTTCCTTGTATTGCAAATGATGTAAATGTATTGATCTAGTGCGTTGGCACGTGTTACACTATCCACCATGAAGAAATTTGAATTGCTATGTAAAGAGTCGAATTGAATGTCAAGGTTGAGTTGTAAAAGTCAAAATTGCATGTCTAGGTCAAAGTCAAAGTTGTCAAGTTTTTGTTGCATGTCGCATGTTGCTTGTTGCATGTCGCATATTGCATGTTGCATGTTGCATGCATGTCTAGTTGCATGTTGCATACATGCATGCATGTCATGTGCATGCTAAGTAGTTTGCATGCATGCATGTCATGTGCATGCTAAGTAGTTTGCATGCATGCATGTCATGTGCATGCTAAGTAGTTTGCATGCATGTCCAGTCAAGGTCGAGTCCTAACTGAAGTGTTAAAGTTCAATTCTAAATCTGGTTGTTGAGTTAAGTTCGGTTGTAAACACATACATTCACTTAGGCTATTTCGAGCCATCTCCTCTCCACCTCTCCACTCCTATTTAAGCAAGAGGTCGACCCTCTTTTCTATACAATTGTTATGTTGTATATGGGTGAGGAAGTAGAGTGATATATCAGTCCTGTTATCGCTTAATTTATACTTGCCCAAAGCCAAAGGCAAGTGGATATTGAATTGGCGTAACGAGAAGGATGACCTATTACTGTCACCTTAATAGGAAACCCCTTTCTATTTAGGAGTATATTGCAATACCCCAGGGTAGACGTCCCCAGTGACCTGGAGGTTTGAGAAGGCTTAGGTAAAAGCTATAAGAAAGTTCCACCCCTCTCACAGGTCACTCTGATCAAAAGTTCCAAAGTTTTACTGAGATGAAGCAAACGATAAATTTAGTGTACCTGCCCAGAACAAGACAACAAGTAGAAAAGAAATGCAATTTGCAAGTAATGTCAATGCTTCATAAAACCATAAACTTTTGAAAGATAAACAAGTTGATATAGAACTGAAGCAATATAAATATTTATAACAACAATGAATATTTAGCAACAGCTACAACAATTATGCCTCGATAATGCTTTAAGAATGACAAGAAATAATAGTCTTAAGTTGACAGAATGTTAATAGTTTTCAGAAGCAATTATGGCAATGTATAATCAGCTTTTAATCTTGCTTTTAGGATGAATCTGTTGTTGTTATAGATGATTGTAGCAATCTTTTGCAACAGC
The DNA here is from genome assembly GCA_010110895.2 of Picea sitchensis. Classification (NCBI taxonomy): domain Eukaryota; kingdom Viridiplantae; phylum Streptophyta; class Pinopsida; order Pinales; family Pinaceae; genus Picea; species Picea sitchensis. The sequence continues at coordinate 73,052 of SNQJ01S0042757.1, forward strand.
AGCAAATTAGTTAGTGAGTTAGTCTAGCTTAAAGTTAGTAGAAGTCTTAGGGAAGATAGTTTAAGAGTTGTTTGGTCAATCAATCACTTGTGAGGAGTGGACTAGTGCCTTTTAGGGTAATGGAGTCAAGGTTAGCAGCAGAAACTCTTAGAGGAAAACAACAATGATAATAGATAACCTAAAGGGAGGGATGAGATGATTGAGGTGTTAGGAACCTAGGGCCTCAATGTCTAAACCCTAGAAGGAAAGATTGCTAGAAGGTAAGCAACCTTAGGCCCTAGCGATTTCCTTCTTCCTTAGATTAAATTTGAAGTAAAATGTATGAAGCAAATGAAGTGATGCTACTAGAGTTCTACAAAGGTAGGGCTCTAGTGTATCCTTCAAAAGAGGTGTTCTCTAGCAATTTCAAGTAGGTGGAAGATTATAAGGAAAAAGATAGTAACATATGTTTTTCCCCTAGGGTTTCAAACTAGCAATTTCACGATCTTTGATATGAACAAGCAAATTTACCATAACCATTCAAAATAAAATGAAGAATTGTAGATTTACTTACTTCATCAAGAATAATCTAGCAACAAACCCTAGATGAAGACTTTCCACCACGAAAAAATTCCAAAATACACCAAGATTAGCCTCTCCAAGAAGTTGCGCACCACTTAATTTCAGCCAAATACCCTTAAAGAGAGCCGAATTTCAAACCTCACACTTGTGTGAGTGAAAGATGATGAAAAAATGAGAGTTTTATCTCTCCATTTATACAATATTAATGACCTTTAATAAAAAATTAGGTCAAAAAAGACCGACATGGCCAAATTACATCAAAAATCCAGTTTTTACATAAATTCAAAGAATTAAACCCTAAAATGTGCAATAGAGGTAACGTCATGCCCTCCTAGGGTGACGTTGGGCCTCATAAGTGGGACGTTAGGCTCCATGAGCAAAATGTTAGGCCTTCCAAGGCCTCCGGATAATGCCACACATGCCACCTAGCACACAACTGCCTCCATCATGTCCATCTGACGTTGGGTGACATCTAGGGTCACAAGGGTGACATCATGGGCCTCCTAAAGACAACATTCAGGGGGGGAGAGAAAGATCCCCCTAGGTCCATGCCTGCCAAAATGTCTCTAGTGGAACGTCCTTTTTCTCTGGTGCAAGCCCTGGTGGAACATCCTTCTTTTTCTCTGGTGCAAGCCCCTGGTGTCTATCTGCCCCTGGCTGGGGTCACAGCATCCATCTGGTGGGCTTTTAGCCCCATGGAGGTCCGAGCTAATCGTCTCCCCATATGTATCTGTCCACCGGGCATGGTCCTGCAGCGACAGCAAGTATGTCCTCCATGGGCTCATAAGTCACAGGGATCATAGTAATGTCAACCACGTCTAATAATCAAATTACCCAAACATGTGCATCAAACCCCCCTTTACCCAGATAAATGCTCAAAGACGTTATGCATTTTAACAAGCCAGGTTTGGAGAGGGTCTCAGAATGTCCTATTGGGCTAATTCTCCTCAAGTTTGAGGTGTTTCCCAGGTGAAGACCGATCTAGGTCATGTAGGTGTATGAGATGGTGTAGGGAATGTTTGGGCAAGGGGTGCAGTGATAACAGGGAAATGTAGGTCTTACCTGTGGGTGCCTCTGTAGAGGGCGAGTTGCACCTTGTCATGGATGCCATTTTTTCCTAGCCCATTCAATGCCTTTTATTCTTTGTCTTATTGTTTTTTCTTTTCAAGAGAATAGTTGGGGACACTGTCCTGGCGTGGTGACCAGTGGTGACAGTGTTACCCACAAACACTTCACGGAAATGAGAAGGTTGACTCGTGATGAGACCCCCTTTCTCTTGGCTATGCCACCAAGAGCCACTACCCTGGTTTGGTGACCAGATGGATGGTAGTGCCATACCGCTACATGCCCATGGACCTAATAGGCCGACTCATGATGAGACCTCCTATCCACCAACTAGATCTTGAGTTTTTTATTTTATTTTACGGGTTCCCTTTTCTTGCTGAGAAGCCATTTATTGCTTTCTCGAGAATCCCTGGGCGAAGCATCTCAAGGTTTCATTTTGGCTTTTAACTTTTTCCAACTACTTTTACCCTCTGGGCCTTTAGCCCCTTCTTCCCACAAGGCAAGGTACAACCCTTACTAGCTTGGCAAACCCAATGCCCGAACCCAAGGTAGGAGAAAGATGAGAGGGTCAATGATGAAAAGTGGTAATTATGGAAGGAATGGACGATGACCTTTCATAGACCCGCCTAGTGGCAACTCATCCCTAAGGGAACCAACTTACTAGGGCACTTTGTCATCCCCCCCAGGTATGGACAAGTTAAAGAACATAATTTCCAAGCAAACGTATTGAAACAAAAGAGAGTTCAGTGGACATATTCAAATGCTTCGAAAATAAGAGTGACACATACCATGATACCCGGACTTATTACCTCATGGAGCAAGACCCATTGCTACTTCAGAACCAGGCCGATGGGATGGATGTTACTACTGCTAATGGATAGGATGCACTGAAGAAAAGATGGGCCCTATGGGGCGAAGCTCAAGTCATATGGCTCTCGGTACTCCATGTCTAGGACCTGTGGGCCTCGAGATATAATCTCCTTAGTTATCCCTAGGATAGGGGATAACAAGTCCATAACAGAGGCATATATCAGTCCATAACAGAGGCATATATCAGTCCAAAAAAAGGCTGCGTAGCAGTCCAATAGAGGCAGCAATAACAATCCATATCAAAGCTGATATATCAGTCCATAAGAGGCAGTGTATCTCAGTCATTGAAGGCAACAAAGATACATCTTCAGTGCTGGTCTGTAACAGGAGTTTATATATCAGCAAGGTCTCTTAGTTACACAGTCAGGTCAGAGTCAACTTGGCAAGCTCTTTAAGAGCATAATTTTGATGGTGGATATTTTGTAAGTGGTCATACATTATCTTTGCAATAAAAGGAAATTGTTTTCTGGGGTTTTTCTCCCTGTATAGGGTTTCCCCAGGGTACATGTGTTGTGATCTTGTATCCTGATAATTTCTTATGATTACTGTTGTTCTAATTTATGAATGATGTCAAGCTAAGTTCAAAGTACAATCAGAATTTAAAGAATTTCTTACAGTTTACTATCAAGCTCCAATTTTAACAGTGATTGCACTACAAGACCTCGCAAACACATAACTTGGAGTTTTAATTGGACGTTCTTGCACCAACTTTTTCATGATTGTAGAACATTTAACCTCAATAAAAATAAAAATAAACTTCTACTGTCATCTGGTAAACTGTCATTTTTCATTGAATGTGGTGCACACCAGCCTAAAATTTCTACATAATAGCATCACTCTGCTTCATCAGCAAGCAGTGCTCAGTGTGCAAAGAGCACAAAAATGCCATACCTCATACATAATCATCATCCGGACCAGCACTGCTTCCCATTTAGACCCTGCAACCTCCAAGTGCCTATGCATTTCCATGCATATACATCTCATATCTTATGCATGCAGGCCCTTGTACATTTTCCATTGACTTGTGATTGAAATTTCATCATCGACTTATGCATGTTTTTCTGTCAATTTTGAAGGAAAGCTTGACAGTTTCAGTGGACATGTACATACTACAGTCATTGATGCTGGCCACAAAGTGCCCACAATTTGGAAATAATGAGTTGCTCTTGTTTACACGCCTAACTTGGATTCCAAGTCCTTCTCCGCATCTCCATTTGATTGTCTCATTGGTGTGTTGATTTTTAGATTTCTCCCCAAGCCATAGGTTTCACTCTGAAATACTTCACTTGATTTTCAGAGAAAGACACCTTGAGCTTGTTTTAAATTGGGCATTATACCGCTGAGCTACATGCCCTTTTCATGGCAGGCACTCTTATGGGCTTGATATCAACAATCTTGAGCTACTTAGGGCTTTTATTTTCCTTTTTAAATTTTACATTCCACAACGGAGAGTGTTTCCATCACCTCCACGAATTGGACTTGTGAAGCAATGCATAGCACTAGTACTCACGTATTTGACTCGCCACTGGCAAGTTTGGCCGCTAATATAAAGTTTAAGTCAGAGTCGGGCGAAATAATGCACTGTATCTAATGACCGCAATAAGGGTATATAAGGGATCAAATGTATGTGTAAATAGCCAGTTGACCTTGTCATGGACCTATATGGGCAATGAGTGAAAAATTGTATATGTAAGAGGTAAACAGAGTCATTATTTCACACATTGACTTATGACTATTATCTTGAAATGTATTTGGGTTATTTGAATTTATTCTCCTTATATCAAAAAAATTATTGTTCAACTCATCATTATAATACTTTTGGGATTTGTGCTCCAAGCAAATATTTGGTGTACACTTATCATTATAATACTTTTGGGATTTGTGCTCCAAGTAAATATTTGGTTTACATGGTGTACATTGTGTGTATCCAGAACTGGAGTTTCTGAAGTTTAACTTGGGAGTACTTGGAATACTAAAGGAGGTATTTTTACTACAGATATCAAGGTGTGAATAGCTGTCTCCCACAGAGCTAGGGCTTTTCTGGCTAGTTAAAATAGAGTAACTAATGTATGTAGGCATAAAATGCTTGAAGAACCTCTTGTTTAAGAGAACATTAAAACCATAGAAGTTGACTTCGTGTCTACTTAATAGAACCAATTAATTCACACTGCAAAGATGAAAGCAGTGGACTCGGCAAATGAATATGACTGTAGAAAGCGCGCGTTGTTAAAATTATAACAGCTAAAAACGTTAAGGTTCGCATTCTACTCCTAAAGTTAGAATGGTACATCGCAAACAAGCTCTAAGGGCTCATCTAGTGGCTTATGAGAGTATATGAAGGTTGAGGTACGGTTTTGAGAAAGGGGTTTACGTGGTGTATGTATGTACCTTGGGATCTCGAGTGCGTACAATGTCGGCGTCTTTGAACTTGTCTGTGAGGCGAATCATGTAGCAGGCAAGCGCCTCGTCGCAATGGAAGGAACCATTGTGGGTACCAACTCGTTTACACGCCTTTGGCTTCTTGGCCGAATGAAGTTGTTCTGTCTCCATGTTTATCATCCGAAAGTGGTCAAGGCCACATGTTTTAAAGTTTTTTGAAGAGAAGGACGAGTAAAAACACCTTTGAACAGCCCCTCCTGCAAATCTGCCAATAAACATGGAGTCGGGGTTTCGATTCGCGAAGTACCTCCGCCAGCCTGAAGCCACGACCTTGCCTTAAATTTTGAAGTCCGGTTAGTTGATACGCATGAATAAAATTGATATGGGGCACCAATCAAATATTTACCCTTCTCCCTAGTCCTTGGGCCTTTTGCAAGGGTTTCAAATCCATTCTATTCTATAGGGGTAATTAAAAAACACCTCATGATAAATATTTTAAAATGTCAAAAGAAGGATTAGATTTTCAATAACTTATTAATGTACCCACTTCCAATGTTTAGTTTATTAATGAGAATTGGTTCATCACACAATACTTGTCTTTTTATAATACTTGTCTTTTTACATATAAAGACAAAAATCATCTATATTTTAGTTGGTTTTTACAGTGTACCCTTCCATAACATTAAATCCATCACAAAGCTCACACCTAGATAAATATCCTACCACTGTATTGGTGTATGCACTATTTTATGTGTCACTTAATGAAAACTTCCCAAAGAATCTTAGACAACTTGCCTTTGTGAATCCTCACTTGAATTCATGTGTTATGAGCACTATCAATTCTTGTCAATATGGAAATTGGCATCGCATTTAGTTTATGTACTTCATTTTTTTTAATCCCAAACTTGTCATAATGCCATTTGCTTTGTTATTTTTGCCTCCAACATTTGCCATAATGACATTTCCTTTGTTATATTTGCCCCCACTCTTGGCTCTGTAAAAAAACAAAACAATTAGTCATGGATTATGGATGTAAAATGTAATGACATTGGGAGCTTATTAGTAAGATTAATTATAAATGAGTTGTTGAATGCTAATTTTGAAGAGCAAATAATAGGCATTGAGAAAACTCATGGAAAATAGGTCATCTCTCTTTTTTCATGTTCACATATTCCATCTCACTAATAGTATCGTACATGTTGATTCATAGTTTTTTATTGCATTCATAATGTTATGTGTTTGCCTGTTAAAAATCGTGTAAAATTCATTCGAACATGTTGATTCATAGTTATTTTATTGCATTCATAATGTTATGTTTTTGCATGTTAAAATTCATGTAAAATTCATGACATAGTTATAGTTTTAGTATCTAATATGATTATTATTTCAGCACATTGGTAGGCCTCTCAACCACTTAGTATGTAATTCATGGCATCCCCACTAACACAATAGATAATGGGAACAAAACACATAACTAAGAATTGAATGTAAACCTCTCAACAATCCACCGATCTTGTACAAGTTTGGTCAAGTTCATCATAAAGATAATGCATAGCTTTTCTTTGTTTCACATAAAACTATTTAATGGTTATGTGAGGGATTAAAAACTCTATTAAGTTGGGTGAAATTTTCTAACTTGTATGTTCTTGATTAAGTTTAGATATGAACTTGCACAAAATGAACCGTGTCAATGTCACAAAACCTAAAATTGGGATTGCAAAAATGAGACTTGTGATTATGTTCATTCAATTTATAGCATCATCAAATCCTCACTACTTTGTTCTCCAAAACAATCATTCTCCTTTTCCCGATTCCATACATCTTTATCTATCACACTCTTTCACTTTCTTCTTGTTGTTTCTAGCAACATTGACATCAGTGTGACAATATTTGGAAAATATTTTGAGAATGCCCCATAGCTCTCTTCCCCCTTCATCATCCCAAGCCTAAGATCATGGAGATGTATCATTTGTAGCAATAATTCTTGGAACAACATTTTTGAAGTTTAGTGTGATTCTTAAGAGATATATGGAGAAGGTAACATGATTTTTATTATCATCAAACTTATGTATTGGGGATTATGCTCCAACATCCGACTCTTTCATACGTTTTTGTATGGTTTGAAAGATAAAGTGCCCAATCAATATCCTCAATAAAAATAACATGTGTGGTGGTCTTGATGAGTAATTTCCTTTAGTTTTGTGTTTCTTTGGATCTTGGAAAGCTCCAAATCATAAACATTTGTAATGAATCCCTCCCTACTAAACCCACTTAAAACAAAAATGACACAACAAAACTAACAACAAGCACATGTTAATTATTTCATGCAAATAACAACATATATAAAAAGTAGAATGTGGTCATTCAAGCACATAGCAACAACATGCAAAATTAAACATATACACAATGGAATTAACATTTAAAACGCAACAGAAAACGTATATTTAAATTGTTGAACTGGTTGGTTGCATATAAGGGACGATCCTCCCAGCCATAGGCTTGATGTTCCAAATCTCAACAACAAACCACCCCTGAGTTGAGGCTATGAGTCCATGAGGAGGTTTGGCCCTCTTAGTTGTCCACTCTCTACAATCAGTAGTTCAAAACCCAGGTTCTACTCCACAACAAATTCCAATCCACCATCTCTCTCTTTCCCTTCAACTCGCATGACCCAAGGAATGAGATCCCCCTTCTTTGCCACGCAATCTCTCGGACCTTCCCACTTCCCTCTAGGGCTCCAGTGCACTCGATTGGCTAGGGAATATTCCAGGCGGGGAGTCCATAAATTCTCTATTGTTCCAAGAGTGTTCAGACAACCTTCCCAAGGATCTTGAGTCATTTCCTCAACAAGAAATGTCACTCACGTGCACACAACCTTCATAACAGGTCTACAACCTCATTTTTCAGCATGAAACTCAACCCAACAATGGTTGTTCTACAACATATCATGGTTAGTACTTTTTTTCCAGCACTTAGCCCTCCTCGTGGCCTCCAAAACCAACAAGAAAAATTGCCTAAAGAATTAACTTGAATTTGTTTTTCTTCTCATACAAGATTAAGTCACACATTTCCCAAAAAATGGTTGTACTCAACCCATGTTGTCATAAATTGGGTGATTTGACCTTTCCCACCCACCACTCTTACATCACTTTAATATATTGTTTGATATTTCAAAGGTGGATAAGCATTATAATGGAATGGATGAATTAATACAAATGGGTAACCCCTTGGACCCCTCTTTAGCCCCCTCTCTTATGTAATCATAGTCCCTCGTCATTACCGTCACACTCATACTGCATCTAGTGATTATTATTTATTAATTATTTAGATGAACAAAATACACAATTCATCCCTTAGCCATATTAATCAATACGGGCTATCCCGCCCAAACATATCGGCTCACCAACCTAATTGATGTTTCCACAATTACATTATATTTATGGGGATTAGAACTGGGGATATTACATCCCTTCCCCCTTATTTTTTCATTGTCCTCAGTGCACAACAGCATACATGAGTATATACATATTACAATGCTAGGCTCTCCGACCTTTACTCAACATATAGGCTCTTCGACCTAATATCACATAGGCACTCTGACCCAAAGTACATATACATAAGATCTTTGTCCCCAAAATCCATAAATACATAGGCACTTTGGCCCAAAACCATACATAATGATTTCACACTTCAGTAACTCTTGCAACAATTCCAGCCTGCAATCTCTCATTCCCCTCGGTCTACACAACCCAAGTAAGTGTACTCCCTTCTCTACATCAGAGTCCCTTAGGTTGTACCACTTCTCTCTAGGGCCACAACATAGACCAGCTAAGAAGTCTCAGAGATGAGGCTCCAAGAATTCTAGTTGCAACAAATTTCACAATTTGTTGATTCCCACAACAATTCCAACCAATAATCTCTCTTCCCCACAACCTGCACAACCCAAGGAAGTGTACCCCCTTCTCTGCACCGCAATCCCTTAGATTGTGCCACTTCCCTCTGGGGCTCCAGCACAAGGTCAGACATGAAGTCTCAAAGTTATGGCTCCAAGAAATTTAGCTATGATAATGGAATCTCCAAATCTTCAAATAGTTGCATATGTGCCTCCTGCATTGCATCTTTAGCTCCACTTTGCTTCTTTTACAAGCCGAACAAGTTGCTTCTTCTACAAGTCTGACAACTTGCGTCTTCATTCTCCAATTGTTCCTATAGTAGCCATTAAGGAAATTACATCTATTATATCCATTATCATACATGAGTTTTCCACTCCAAAATATAAACATTTATTCAAAATAAGTTTGCAAGCATAAACCAATACTCATATGTATGGCTATCTTGTGCTTCACAAAGCTGCCATGAGAAATAATTCATCTCATTGTTCTTCTCTGACACACCCACATGATCCCAGCCACCATGTCATATACATTATCAAGTTGTCTCTTCCTTGCTATACTCACCCTCCAGGTTCATGCATCCCTTTCTCTGCTGCACAATCCCTTAGGAAATCCATATTGCCAAGGCTTTCACATGCAAGGAGAGCATCAACTTACTGCCAAACTCCCACTTGCAATCTATAACCTATGGAAATCGTAGGGTTCCAATGTCCTAGTAGTAGCCTTCTTCCAGAGCTTTTCCAACTTCAATAGTTATTATCTCATATGTACAGACATACAGTGATCGTGAGATATCATCATAACAATTTCAATTATTAATTTTCAAAATTTGTTTTATACAAGGAACACAAAAATTCTCAAACATGAATTTTCTACTCGTTATTTGTTTGACCCTTGTAGCAGCGAGGATTAGTCTTCCTTATGGGTTTACATTATTACCATATCCAAGACCATTTTTCCTGCAATTTCCTCAACTTTCATTCAACCAAACAAGTTGTTAGTATTCATGCACATTATCGTCTCATTGCAAGATTTGCAATCAATCCATGAGGTGATTTCAGAATTATATTACTCTAAAAAGTCAATCACTTCCAACCATTATTCATGTAAAATGGAATGAAACTACCATTGATATCACATGCATTATCTAGCATACCAAGCTATAATGCAATCAAACATTACTGTTAAACTGATGTGCCAATGCCCACAGCCACATCTACACATTGCACCCTTGCATTGATTCTAGAATACCACATATCTATGTCATGTATTCCACCATGGTGAGTTGGAAGGTCTAGCCAACGCCTCAATACATCATCCAGACTCTTTCTCATTACTTGTTCAACTATTTGGAGACCTTCCTCTTCGACCCATACACACAACACCAAGAATTCAATCCTTTACTGTTCTTCAGTGTCAGCAAGCATTGCCTCACACATTGTTAGATCTATTGCCACCCATTTCTATAATAGGAGCATGTCTCCCTACTTGACTTGGTTATGACCTTATAACCAACATAGCCTACCACTAGACACTATGTAAATGCATTCAAGCATTAAACATCATTTTGTATCTTCAAGGCTTTCTACTTTTACATATAAATTTAAATATTGAACTTAAACTGAGGGAATTCTTACCTCAATTCCCTTCATAATTTTGTGCAACATAAGCAACCAAATGCATACCTACATGGTTGTTATCAAATTACTTGATGCTACTCGATCAACTAGCATTTTGTAGAAACTTGCAGGCTCCCTTCACCAACCTCTTGATCAACACTCTTACCATCCCCATTTGTCTTTATATGGATGGCTTCCATATATAACAACGACATCATCAACATAATTTTCATCCATGCTATAAACATTTTTCCTAGATACAATATCCATAATTAGTCATATTCAATGATTCTAACATCAATATTGCATATATATAACAATATACTACTCTCAATCTACAAGCATGCCACATGTATTCCCAAACATTCATGCATGCACTAATGCACATCAATATGCACCAAGCATTCAATCTCATTGTACTCACTATTGCACATGAAATCTATCTTTCCTATATGCATCATGCATATCTTCTAGTATAAACTCCAACGTATATCTTTTCTATCTTCTTGCGCTCCATGTAGTTGTACTTGAATCCTTCTAGATCCGTGTAGCTTCATGCATTGTCAATATGCTCATCTATGCACTAATTCTCCTTGACTTGAACCCGTTCTAGCAAAGTCCCACTTGGTCATTCTACAATTCCAACCAATATGTCTTATTGGCCACTATCTCCATTCAGAAAACCATGTTCTAACCCTACCATGTTGACACCTTCCAACACATTGGAATGATGTAATTCATAGATTCCATCATTAACACTCTTAAGTGAATAACAACCTTTATTATATCCCTTGACTTCTGTGTATCTATACCATGCTTCCACTTCGCACTTTGATAACAAAAGTAGCTTTCTTTCTTTCCCTAGGATACTTCAACCATAGTTGCAAATTCATAGATAGCAACCCTTTTTCTAGGCATTCCTATGCTTGCACATAGAGATGACTCACCCATCACACCAGACACACATCACCTCCTAAGATCCTTGCTCTCCTTTGTAGCAATCCTTGTAACCTTCACTACATTTCTACCTTCAAGGATACATAGTCCTCCTTAACTCCTTGTGCATGCTAATGACATTCTTCACTTGTTGGCTTCATGTCTTTTGTGAGAATACTCGTTGATATGACCTTGCAATCTATTTAGACTCTATAGTAGTTTAATTAATAATTTGACTCTACTATTCTAGAGTCCTTCATCAACTTTTCATTTCATGCCCTATAGCGATGTACTTGCCTCTGCGAGCTCTTCATTGTCATGGCCGACTTTTACAAACTTTCCTTGATTCCATGTCATTTCCTGCAAGTAATAACTACGTTGGTGCCCAAATGAATTTTTCAAGTTTATAACCTATGTCATCTACAAGATCAAGTTCTTTCCCTTCCTCTTGTTGTAATCTATCTCTATTCAAGAGCAGACAACTTACATCATCAATACCTTTTATTAATGAATCTTCAAACACCTTTTCATAAATGCCCAACTTTGTATTGCCATTTTCCTTGTGATTAAGCTCCTTGGTCATCCGATGAATAAGCTCTTGACATAACATTCTTTACTTGAGTGTTCCCTTGCTCATCAACACTATCATGCTATTATAATTCAACCTCTTTCTGTTACCAGGCTATTGCACTTTCAAATGTGTTTATATACCTCTACATAAACATTATAATGAGTATATGAACTCTTTCTTACCCATCACTAACATCTTTCATGCACTAATAACATCCGTAAATGTTTTTCCAAAATTGACATTATTTGGAAAATCTTTATTTTGACCAAGTGCATGGTTTACAAAATTCAATTGCCCTTTTCCCTACAATCTAATACAATAACCATATGCTCTATTGGAGAATTCAATCCTTCTTTCATGTTGTCCTCTGGACTAAATTTCCAACGACTGCACTCATGCCTTATTGTGATTTTGAAGCTGAAAATTATGGCCTTTTGAAATCAACAGTTTCACCCCTTTTTTACTTGTTTCATCTATACCAAAAATCTCTAGGCCCAACTTATGCCTTTTGTAGAAGAAAAGTTGGTGAGAACCATAAAAAATTTATATCGAGCACTAATAATATTCATGATTTTGAATACACAACAACTCTCGGAGTTGTAATTTGACACTCTAGCTGACTTCTGCATCCATCTAGATTTGGCAATTTTGTCCTTTTGCATTTCCTCCATACCTTAGAACTTTTTTGCCAAAAATGGTTATCTCCCAAATGGAGCAAAATTAGAAAAAATCTCCTCATGACAAACTTGTTCAAATGGATGAGTAGATAAAAAGTTGAGTAAGTAATATTTTCTGGATAGGCGATCTAGGGTCCCTTTTCTTCCTCGGAAGTTTTCAAAAATCCCCCTAATGTGCCCATAAATAGTGGATTTTGCCCTATTTCAACATCTCTAATCCACACCCTTTTGAATTTTGTCGGGAGGCCAAATGGGTATCTTCATACCTGCTTTTTGAGATATCTATAACATTTTCACCCTTATCTATACAATTCATCTTCTCGTCGATGTATTGACGACACATTCTTATCTTTTTCGCTAGTGTATCAAAAAAGTATTCACATTCTTCATTGATAAACACTGTATTGACGACAAAAACTTTTCTTTCTTCAACATTTCATTAATGAAAACTTATCTTTTTTTGGTGAGTTATCTTCCTCCATCAACAATTTTTTGTTTTCCTTGTTGGTGTATCGACAACTAAAATATTTTCCTTGTCGGTGTATCGGCGACGAAGAGGTTTTTCTCGTTGATGCTTGCTTTGTCAACAACCAAAAGATATTTTTCTTCGACATTTCAACGTAATATTTTCTTTCTTTGTCGATAGCTTTCTAAGGCTCTTCCTTCGTCGATGTATCGACAAAGATCTCCTTTCTTCACCTACACAGAGTGTATCGACGACTCCACGATTTCGACACTTAGTCAAATTTTTACGATTTTATGAACTCACAAAACTTGTGTTGTCATGGTTGCTATAGAAAACATCCAACTCACCCTCTAAGCCAAATTCAACACCCTTCAAGCCACATTCAACCACTAAATTTTACCAGGTTGACCTCCGCAACAAGAAATCAAGAAAATTTGAATTTCGAGGGGTTTTTGACCCCGAATTCTCTACTGGGCGAACTTTAATTTTCTCCCCAACACCCTATGCGTCAACTAAAAATTTGTTATTTTCGGCCTCTAGGACCAAAACCCATCTGCTAAATTCATAAACTCCACATACCCATGTTGATTTCGACTGGTATATACCCAAAAATTGGGGATTTGGCTCAATTTAAAAAAAAAAAAACATTCCACAAATAAAACCACAACAACAACTTAATTTGTGTTGTAGCAGACCCTCAATGCCCAGTGATGTAACCTACAACTCTAATACCACTTATAATGAACCCTTGCCTATTAAACCCATTTAATAATTTTATTTTGACACAACAAAACTAACAACAGGAACATGCTAACTATTCATGCAAATAATAACATATATAAAAACCATAATGCAACCATTCAAGCACGCAACACCAACATTCAAAATTAAACATATACACAGTGGAATTAACATTTAAAACACAACATAAAAAATATCTTTAAATTGTTGAACCGATTGGTTGTGTACAAGGGAGGATCCTCCTAGCCATAGGCTTGTTGTTCCAAATCTCAACAACAAACCACCCTCAAGCTGAGGCTATGAGTCCACAAGGAGGTTTGGCCCTCTTGGTTGTCCACTCTCCATAATTAGCGGCCCAAAACCTAAGTTCTACTCCACAATAGATTCTAATCCACCAACTCTGTCTTTCCCTTCAACCCGCATAACCCAAGGAATGAGATCCCCCTTCTCTTCCATGCAATCCCTCGGGCCTTCCCACTTCCCTCTAAGGCTCCAATGCACTCGATTAGCTAGGAAATATTCCAATTAGGGACTCTAGGAATTCTTTGTTGTTCTAGGAGTGTTCAGACAACCTTCCCAAGGATATTGAGTCATTTCCTCAACAAGAAATGTCACTCATAGGCACACATCCTTCATACAACCTCATTTTTAGCATGAAACTCAACCCAAAATTGGTTGTTCTCAAATATATCATGGTTGGTGCTCTTTTTCCGTCACTCATCTCTCCTCGTGTGCTCCAAAACCAACGTGAAAATTTTCCCTAAGAATGAACTTGAATTTTATTTTCTTCTAATGCAAGATTGACTCACACATTTCCCAAAAAGTGGTTGTACTCAACCCATGCTATCATAAATTGGGTGATTTGACCTTTCCCACCTACCACTCTTACATCACTTTAATATCTCTCTTGATATTTCAAAGGTGGATAAACATTATAATGAAATGGATGAATTTATACAAATGGGTAACCCCTCAGACCCCTATTTAGCCCCCTCTCTTGTGGATTCATAGCCTCTTGTTGTTACTGTCCCACTCGTACCGTAGCCAACGATTATTTATTAATTATTTTAATGTACAAAATACATAATTCGGCACTTGGCCATATTAATCAATACGAGCTATCCTGCCCAAACATATCGACTCACCAACCTAATTGATATTTGCACAATTACATTATAATTGTGGGGATTAGAACTAGGGATATTACACATATTAACCTAAATAATAAGCAATGGATGGAATCATGCTAGATTGTCATGTTCCTACAGGCATATAATGCAAGTACGGTCTTTTTATTGATTTAATAGTATTTTGATAGAATTATCACCCTTCAACAAAGGTTGTAGGATCTACTACAATTTATTATTTTCTAATGAGATCTAGAATGAACATAACTCACATGGTTAAGCATGATTTAAGTATGCTCAAAATATAAATATAAGATGTAGTGCTCACACATCATATGGATACATACATTACGTCCTCTCTTATGTGGGTGTTCACAAAAATGTTTGATTTTTTTATTATGTCTAAAGTTTTATATTGTCATTTTTAACACTTATAAATTCCTCCAAAGAAAATGTGGCTCAACGGTTATGATTTATTATTATTATTAATGTATATAACCCATCAAAAGGTTATTTTTGAAATTACAAAGTATGTGTATTATTACTTTCTATTGAAATTTCAACTTATCTATCTAGTTGTTCGTTAAATTTCAACATTTTAAGTAATTGGAAGGGAATTATTTTATTTAAAATGATCTTTTTGAAGTGTGCACCTAATCTCATATTGTCAAATGAAGTACAACTGCTTTTTCAATGTTACATAATGGAAGGGTTGAATGAATATACACCCTTCAACTTGAAATTAAGAATAGCCCTTCAAATTTGATCATTGAGGAGCACAAGGAGTAGGCTTGAATTTGACCTCCTATGGGACTTTTTTTATTCCAGGACGTATTTGACATGTATAGTCAAATGTCAAACATAAAACATTATAGCTAATAAAAATTTGAAAACGTAGATTTGACAGGAATATGCCAGGAATATGCACATAAAGACTGTCAAATTTATTTTTACCAACAGTCCAAATATAAATGAATTAGACTTTCTTTTCCTTTTGTCGATTCAAGTGTGGATTAAACAACAAATTAGTTGGGCCTTCTAGAAATAGATAGCAAATTTGGAGCTATAAATGGAAGGGTGAATTCAATTTATTAACCCAAGAAGACGAAATTGAGAAAGAAATGTACGACATCTAGGCAGTGGACTAGCCTTTCATACAATGAAGAAAGTACCCTAATTGGTGTTCTTTGTTAGAGTAAGTAAATAGTAAGGCTTGCCCTAGGAGAGATTAATTGGTTCTTTGTTTATAGGAAAGTGTTTTTCTTGGGATTGGTTAAAAATTTAAGATATACGTTCAATGTTCACTATTTAAAAGATTTTTTCACTTTGTAGTTAATTGTTATAGTTTTGTGTTTTGTTCAATGATATTTTTTTACTATTCAATCTTTGTGTGCCAACTATGGTTACTTATGTATAAGTTGAAAATTTGAATTTGAAAACCCTTGATGAAATATTATACTAATAGTTATGATATTTTAAAAATAATTTATCAATTTTTTTATATTTTTTTATTTTGTCACGATTCACATTGATGGCACATAGATGATGGGTAGAGTAGAAAGCACTGCAGACAATTCATTTTAGATGAAAATATATCTATTTTAGATGAAAATTCATATAGATGTATTTGTAATTTTAATTGTTGATGGTTATACTTCATAAAAAAAAATGTATTGAAAATTTTAACAAAATATAATGATAGGCATATTACTATGTAAACGTAATGCAAACAATTTAATTGAGCTTATCTTGAATGAAAAATTAGATGGATGTTATTGATGAAAATATGATACAATTAATCTTCCATATACTTTTCATTTTGTTGGGTATGCTAAGAATATCGAATCTCCTCAATCTCAAATGAGATTTATGTTGTGTAATAGAGTGTTGTATTCAATGAGGATTTATTAGTGAATTTTACGTGTTGTAGTGATTGCACCGAAAGACACTTTCTACAACCCAATATAAGGGAGATGTGTAATTCATTTTGTGCTCAACATGGAGTTGACATGTGACATTTAAAAAAAATATTAATAACAAAAAAATATTTCAATGTCGGTCATAAATAAAATATTTCAATATTCATCTTAAGTAAAATAATTATATATCAACTATCTCTATATATAGAGAGACCAAATTATGATTTTGATAATAGGTGCTTTCGTAATTCCTTCAACGCTTAATATTATGGAGTTGGCACGTGGCATTTAAAAAATATTAATAAGAAAAAAATAATTTTGGTGTGGACTATAAATAAAATATTTCTATGTTCACATATTTTACTATGACATTTGAAAAATATTTTAACATCCACCTGAAGTAAAACAATTTTATATCAAC
The DNA here is from genome assembly GCA_010110895.2 of Picea sitchensis. NCBI lineage: Eukaryota > Viridiplantae > Streptophyta > Pinopsida > Pinales > Pinaceae > Picea > Picea sitchensis. The sequence goes on from SNQJ01S0042757.1 coordinate 90,297, forward strand.
TTTATATAGAGAGTAATTCAAAGTAAGAGAATTTGTATTCCATGCATAGGTTCTTTCTACTTCTCCATATGAGGGAGATGTGTAATTCTTTCAATGCTTAACATGTAGTTAACACATGTCATTTAAAAAAAATATTTGTAATAAGTAAATATTTTAATATCAAATTCTTATTGCGCTGAAAGGTGCTCTCTACTACTCAATATGAGGGGGATGTGTAATTCCTTCCGTGCTCAACATGGAGTTGACACGTGACATTTGAAAAATATTTTAACATTCCCCTTAACTAAAATAATTTTATATCAATTTTATATAGAGAGAAAGTAATTGAAAGTAAAAAAAAAATACTTTTATGCATATAGGTGTTTTTTACTTCTCCATGTGAGAGAGACACACACACAAAGAACCAATGTAGATCAATCTTAACTCCGGATCTATCATGTGACGAGAGACATGAAATCCTTCAAGATGCATACATTTCTTCAAGTTTTGTACTCTAAAAAAAATTGTATCTCAAAGAATTTGATGCCTCTCGTGCATGATAAATCCAGAGTTAAGATGAATCTACCCTAATACATGGTACAATAAAACTATCATATACATTATTAATAAGATGCGGATTTTAATATCCTATCATGAATAAACTACAAATTTTACATTTTAGTAAATTTATATATAATTAAAAAAAATGGCATTCTATAAATTTAAATAAAATGTAAATTAAAAAACACTACAAAAATTTAACATTCATTAAAAAAAAAAAACTCACCTCACATGGAGAACATGCTCTTTTTAACTATAGATATCCACAATATTAGGTGAAAATCATGGATCTTTTAAGGTTTCATGATTTTGTTTATGAATTAACCACAATATTAGGTGAAAATCATGGATCTTTTAAGGTTTCATGATTTTGTTTATGAATTCACCATGTTAAGTTGGTTTTGGGTTTACAAATAAATTAACATAAAAATTAATGAAAAACACTTTTAAAAAATTAGTTTTGGGTTTACAAATAAATTAACATAAAAATTAATGAAAACACTTTTTTCTTTTTTAGTGAGAGATATTGATATAATTATGTGAAAGTCACGATCTTTTATGGTTTTGTACTCATTGTTCATGTTCTCACTATGTCAACTAAGTTTTGTTCATGATTTCACCTTGTCAAGTGGGTTTTGGCTTTACATATTAACCAAAATAAAAATGAATTAAAATGCATCCTTTTTAGCTACATATATATCTGATCAAAAAGTGAAGAAGAAAAACTAAGCATTGGTGTGAGGCTTGTATAGTAAAAAAGTGAAGAAGAAAAACTAAGCATTGGTGTGAGGCTTGTACAGTAAAAAAAAGTGAATAAGAAAAGCTAAGCATTGGTGTGAGGCTTGTAGAGTCACTCTCCAAGTGCTTTCTTGTCAATTTCAAACCAACGAAATAGAGGAACAAATAACTAGTCTCGATTACACTCTCGATTACAGGTGAAGTTTATGGGTCTTTTATGGTTGCATGACCATCATGGCAATGTTCATGATTTCACGATTTCATCATATATGGTTCATGGGTTTTGGGTTTACAAATTGACCAAAATAAAAATAATCAAAATGTAAAGATATTAGTTTGATTAGGTGAAAATCATGGTTTTATTTTTATATGGTTCCATCCCAATTGGTCAGGGTTTTCAAATTCTCATGGTTTCACTATTTCTTAAGGGAGTTTAATGTCTATTTTGATTCTACAATTATTAAGGGGTTTTTTGTGAGAGTATTCGAAAAATCTATTTTGATTTTACAATTATTAAGGATATAACAAATGTTTAGATTGTTAAAGATTTTGGTGTGGGTAATGTTTTTTATAAATCATTTATCTTTGTTAAAAAAATTAGTATGAGTAATGCTTTAAAACTATCTCTCAATACACACAATTAAAATAAATATTAATGTAAAACAAAATTATAGTCATGGAATATGCCATTATAATGTTAAAACTTGTAGCTATTATGGACATCAAATAAATAAGAAATTAACAACCATATGCTAAGGAGGTTTCACAAGACATGATATGAACAACGATAAGTCAAGGAAGGTCCACGAGACATGATAAGAAATTTGTTAAAAAATTTGGTATGAGTAATGCTTTAAAACTATCTCTCAATACACACAATTAAAATAAATATTAATGTAAAACAAAATTATAGTCATGGAATATGCCATTGTAATGTTAAAACTTGTAGCTATTATGGACATCAAATAAATAAGAAATTAACAACCATATGCTAAGGAGGTTTCACAAGACATGATATGAACAACGATAAGTCAAGGAAGGTCCACGAGACATGATATCCACCTGTTGATGATGAAGTATTAGAGTTAGGGAGGGTGTTATCACATCAACCTAAGCACTTGGACTCCAAAGCCAACTTCTAGATTAACAAAGCCTTTAGTGCAAACAATGCTTTGTAAACCAATGTGTCTTGCAATTGTTCTAATTGTTCTACATGTGGTATTATTCACACACACAATTTAAAAAAAAAGAGAGTATGAACAAAATCCAAACCATGGAATATGACATTGTAGTATTAACACTTGAAATTACTATGGACATCACATATGACACTATATCAACTTTCTCAAGTGTAAATACATTGAGATCATGATTTTAACATTCTCTTCAAGTTTGTAAAATATTATTAATGTGGAATAAAAATTCATAATAGGGATATGTTATTATAGTAATATTTTTTAATATATCACATAGATACCATGGTCATGGAGTATGACATAAAACTTCTTTTGCTTGGCTAAGAGTTCGTCTTCCTCATATGTAAGGAAACAAGTTAATAAGCATATGGTAGGAGTGAAAGTCTACCCCCTTATGGACCACCAACGAGTTGTTCCAGGTGGCATGGTTTTCCTTGAATAATGGTGATGAGTCAACCTACATTCGTGGATAACAACTAGTGATGGTTGTCCCCATTGTTGGTTGAAAATTGAGTTTTGATAGGTTTTCCCTGTGTGTGTGTGTGTGTGTGTGTGTGTGTGTGTGTGTGTGTGTGTGTGTGTGTGTGTCACATGGATACCAATCACAAGTCAAACAAGACATTAAGAGAGGTGACACAATCTTGTTTTATTAATTTGAAAATTTGCATCCCAAAGTCAATATTTAAACTCACAAATTTGTAATGTAAGATGACATCTTATAACATATTTTAAGTCTTACACCGATTATCTAATAAAATTGTAGATTTTATATGTTTTATTTAATATTTTTTTTTTTCAATTTCAATAATTTAAGAAAAAAATTATGGCTAAGATGTTTTGGATTTCCTTTTATAATCACCAAATTGTTTAGGTTATCTCTCGCTAGACAATGAGAATGAAAAACATGCATAAATTTGAACATCTACGAAAGTAAAATTATGAAAACTCTCTCTAAACATATTAGAGTAAGTAGAAAGGAAATGACAAGCATACACTTCCTACCTTATGAGGAAGGTGGATGTCTTGTATTAACACAAGCATGCATCTACCCAACAATTCCCCATTGAACCCAAGTCACCAACACCTAGTTACAAAGATACAAGATTCATGTGATAGAAAATACCTATTTTATTCCTCCATCTCTTCATGTCTTTTGATGTGAAGATAAGTCCTTTTAACTAAATATAACTAAGACATGTGATCTATCTCTTCATGTCTTTCAATGTGAATATTAGGCCTTTTAACCAAACAAAACTAAGAGAGGTGATCCATGGTTACATCATGGGTTATAATTCCTCTTGTAATCTCCCATTAATCTAAAAGATGTGATAATTTGATAATGTGATGCATCACACCCATCTTAATTGGTGAGGATGAATATCACACCCATGATCCTTTAGTTTCCCTTGATCCATTATTCATCCATATGTCATATGTGTAGAGTGATAGTTAGAGTGAGGCACCACACTACCACAAGGAGGAAGGAGAGAGTGGAGTCACCTCGATTTTAGGAGAAAGCCAGGAAATCCTATGAGAGGAAGAAAGGAAGAAAAGAGAAGGAGAGAAGGGCACTAAATTAATTACAGTTTGAGGATTAATAATTATGTGATCGAGGGTTGTAGATTAATTAGGGTAATTCAAGTAGGGTTTAATAACAAGTAGGAAATAACATACTCCTTTCACAGTGGGGATCTCTTAGGGTCGATAATGGCAATTCCTCTGCTGAACAAGAAGATTGTAAAGAAGCGCATCAAGAAGTTCATAAGGCATCAGAGCGACTGTCGAATCTATGTTAAGAAGACTGTGCCGGCTGTAGCGGAGAACGGCAAGGGAAATGGCGCGGCGACCAAGCTGCCAACGTTCTCTACCCTGAAACCCCATTTGATTGTGGAGGCACCGCGTGCTGCGGACGCCATAAGCTTCTACCAGTGCGTGTTTGGGGCCGAAGAAATTGCAAAGTCTCACCACTCTCAGCGTAAGGCCGACCAAGAGCTCCCTCTCATCCTTCACGCCCATTTGAAGTTCAGTTCTGCGGAGGTTATGGTTTGTAACGAAGTCGAGGAGGTCGGGGCAGAACTAGCAGCCGACGTAGAGGAAACTGAGGAGGACGGCTCCGACTCATTCTCTGGCGAGAATGAACCAGCGATTTGGGACCGGATCAATACTGAGAATAGGTGGAGGGTGCGTCAAGTACTAAACCCTAGCCACCGTCGCCGTCGCCTTGACCTAAAGATTGGAAGCCAGTCAAATAGTAGAGAGCTCAGGGTTCTTCGGCTCTTGGGGGATTCTCCGCCTTCGCTCTGGTGCAGAAATCCAGTTAAGAGGAATGCAGGAGCGAGGTTTCACTCGGAATATTATGGAAAGACTAGCTCTGAGACTACGACAAGCTTCCCCCTTTTTATAAAGACCATTGCCGGATCTTCTCTCTACTTGCAAGCTCAAGACTCAGTTTCCGTTCTTGAACTCAAAACCCAAATCTACCAAGCTACAGGTACTCCACCTGGATTCCAACGACTAATCTTCGAAGGACGACAGCTTGGAGATGGCTCTCTACTACGGGACTACGAAAATCTAAAAAACGCAACCATTTCTCTCACTTCTCGGTTGCGTGGAGGAGCACCTTTAGCCACTCATCCAAGCTCTTACAAGCAGGCCATGAAATCAGGAACTTCCGCTCCTTCGGGGTTCAAGGTTGAAGCTTCAAAAGTAAATGAGCCCTTTGGATCTGCCTTCATTGTGGAGCAGTGCGCAGAACCTCCAACAGCAAAAGTCAAAGATCCCCAAGTCTATGGTTACGCCTTTCTCTACCAGGCCAAAGCCCTCATTTGTCGCTTCAACGGACTTTGGCCCTCGACCCCTGTGCTAAAGGAATGGGTTAACAAGACCTGGTCAGAGGGGCATGAGCTGTTCTTCTGCTCCAAAGGGTTCTTCATCATCAACTTCTCCACAGAAGCCGAATGTCAATGCATGCTAGAGCCAGGTCCTTGGTTCTGGGGCAGATCTGGACTCTCCATGCAGAGATGGTTCCCATAATTCAATCCACTGACCATGACAGCCACGACTACATCGGTCTGGGTAAGACTACCCAATCTACCCCTGCATTTCTATTCTGCTTCTTTTTTACCCACACTGGGCAATGCATTGGGTAGATTTATCAAGATAGACACAGACATAATAACAAAAGGATTCGTCACTTTCGCCCGCCTATGCGTTGAAATTGACCTCAGTCAAGGGATTCCAAATAGGATTCTTATAGACTGGGGTGACGGAGATCCTTTCATACAGATGGTCGACTATGAGAACACCGCCTTCAGATGTCACTCCTGTCAGCAAACAGGGCACCTCCAGGCAACTTGTCCTCTTTCCCCCATCCCTCCCTCAACTTCGGGAGCACGGAAAAGAGCCAATGGTTGGCAAGGACCAAAATCTCACAAAAGCCACCCGAACCCTTCCTCCGACAACAAGCAACGTCACAAAGATGCTCCAACTCCTACACCTTCCTCAATGCCTTCGCAGGCCCCAACTTTCGCTCAACACCCAACTGTTGACCCAAAACACAGCCTGCAGCCTCGACACAAAATCCTGTAGACTCAGAAGTCATGATTCCAACCCCCGTAGTTAAGTCCTTGCACCCACCTCACGAAAAGGGGGAAACAATTGACACAATCATGATCACAGCGTCGCTCCCAGGGACTCAGAAGCGACCTCATGAATCAGACAACTCAGACAGCGACAAAGAAGCACCCTTGAATTCAGTAGCTCAAGATTATGGCACTTCCTTAGACCATCTGGCTTTGGTGGTAAAAGCTGCTGAGCCTACCAGCTCCTCTGGTTGGATTGATGTTCGTAAAAAAAAAGGTAGAAAGGATCCTCCCCGGGCAACACAATGATCCAGTCCTTTCTCCTTATATTGTAATGTTTCATCTTGCTTTGCCCACGCGCTCTATGGGGCTCTCTTTTAGCATAGGCTAGTTTCAAATCTGAGGGGTCTTCTCCCTTCAGCAAATCAATGTATCACTTTGCACTTTTTCATGGATTGAATAGAAGGATTCTCCCCTTTCTTACTTAAAAAAAAATAACAAGTAGGAAATAAAACTAAATTAACAAAGGACAACAAACTAACTAGGGTTAATTTATCGATCTCCTTTTGTGATTTGATCAACCTAATTGTTGAAAATGAAAAAGAGGAGAAAAGGAAGGAACTCACCAAGAAAAAAGTTATTACATGTGTTAAAGTTGCTCGAGGTGAAGACAAGTGATGTAACAAGGCCTTGAGGGAGTGTTTCCCCACTCAAATAGACCTACATATGTTACTACATCTTCTTGCAAAATAGACTTGATCAAGATCTCCAATACAATGTAATAAAACACCCTAGATCTACCGTGTACAATAAAGTGTTGGATGATGACCCAATGTGCCCTCAGTAAAGTGATACCTCGCTTACCCTAGTTGTGTTGGAACCTCTCTTAAGGTAGAAAATTTGATTCATCCAAGGTATGAGAGGGGATAAAGCTAATGGAAACACCCTAGAACAAGGCAACAAGCCTTCAAGGAAGAAACCAAACCAAAAAGGAAGAGATACCTATAGAAGTGATGCGATGACAATAGGAAGTAGCCATGGATCCTGGATAAATAATAAAAGAGCTAATCAAGATTTGATGCTAATATGAAAGTTTTCCTGCAAGATAGGTTTTCAAAAAGAGAAGATTCGAAGATGATTTACAAAGAGGAGGAGGGTGATATAAATTTGAAAGGAAACAACCTCGATGCATAAGAAAACATTGACATAGTTGTTGGGAAAAGTACTACAAACATTGGAAGTGTAACACAGGTGTTGACCGTGAATGTTGGGGTTGAACCCCATATCGTAGGTATTTCGACATGAATTCACACTCTGTTATGCAAGGCTATTACACATTATTTTGGTCACCCCAATGATCCTTTTACAACATGTGTTCATGTTCCCAAAAGAGCCTTCCTTCATGAGAAAAGTGATTGGCTTTCTCTTCTCAAAAACCCTATTAAAGAAGATCGTCGAAGGCTTCGCTATAAACAGGGTGCGGTGATGCCTGATCGTCACACTCTGCCCTGAAACTGGTTTGCGATGTCTCTGCAGGCTGTCCTACAGCTAGAGTGCGGCGATGCTAAAAGACTAAGAAAAGGTCGAGCTTCACGAAAGTTCTAGAAGATGAGGTGGCTTCCAAATAGATGGGATCTTACTTACTTCTCTGATTTGGTGGGATCATCCTAATATCTTTAACCATATCTCTTTTCCCTATATAAAGAGGGATTTCTCATGGAAAAGGCTAAGGTTAATGAAGGTTGAATAGGCTAAAAATTGTATGAGGAATTCTACTTCAGTTCATGCTTGAGGGCTTCATTTTGGTTCATCAAGTCATTGTGGATCTTCTTCATGCAAGTTTGGAGCAAGTGTGTGTGTTGGAGCAAAGGGCCATGGAAAGGGGACCTTGCAACATCAAGGTTTTTGGTTGTATCTTCCACTTTTGCTTAATATAATGCAGTGACATGTTTCTTTCCCATAAAACCATTCCCATTTTATTGTATGATTCCTTGATCACATGCATAAGTTTTCATTGAGTATACTATTGTTGCTTTTACTTTGGTTGCTTTGTGTTCACTTGTAGATCCAATATCACAGAAGCACTGGAGTAGAGAAAGGACAACAAAGATACAAGGAAGCGATATTTAAACGATATGTCACTCATCTCTTGTTTGATAGTAAATTCAATGATTAGAGCTTAGGGAAAGCGTCATGTCCTGTTTTGTTTTGTTCTAGATCTAGGTGGATCTGGGGAGATCAGTTTATATCCGCATTTACCGATTAATCCAATAACAAAGGCCATGACACATAGATGTGGTATGACTCAGGAAACCCATGGTTCACTTGGTACTAATAAATTGGGAAGGGAAAAGGAAGGTTTGACCCAACTGACCGCTAATTAAGCACGCCTGAACAAATTTGGGTCATTGAGTACATGAGATGAGACATTCCATCCAATATTGGGCCGGATCTAGTGCTTGCAGCCCCAAACAAAACTCAACTAGCAAGAGGATGCTCCAAATGAGTTGCCTAAAGGGCCTAAAGGATCAAACAAGTGACCAAAGGTCAAAGATAAGAGAAGGGGGGGCCTTTCCTAAGCATAAGACATCCCTAGTAGGTTGTGCATCTAAGGTAAGGTAGGGTGACTCAAGGGAGATTGATATAGCATAAAGGGACCTTCATCTAAAGGAAAATAACTATCAAAGTCATCATTAGGTGAGTCATGTATGGAAACAACATAAAAGTAGGTCACAACACGTTACCTCTAAGTGGGTAGGCATATATGAGTACTAAAATGAAAAATCCAGACACTATAGTACAAGGACACGTGGCACCATCTTGCAAGTTCCATGTGTCACAAAACCAACATTATTTATAAAGTATGGTCATATGTCCCACCAAAGTTATTGCCACATGGAATAAATTTCCATACACGATTTTCTAATATGTGACACCGACAAGTTACATCAACTCATTGTTATTGTTTGGGTAAATTTACACAACAACTTGTGATATTTATCCTTACCCCATTATGACATGGGACATATTATAAATAACTTATAACATGTGACTAATAATGAAAAGTCATATTTATGTCATTTTAAGCATTTTTATGGTAGGTCGATTTTGGTGCATAAAGCACTCTCATGCATACAATATATGTGTAGGTGAGCACTTAATCTCCCAAAGTATTGTCCAAAATGTGGGATTTCATAATCCAAGTACATTGAAGTTGTTTAACTCATATGTTAGGCTACGAGTTAGAGCGAGAACCAATCACACACAACTCTTTAGTCTATGACGAAATATCTAATGACACGATTGTTGAAATAAGTAGCTCCTACTTATCTTGTGTGATACCCATGATCATATGAGTTGGTCATGTAATGTTATACATATACTCATTAGTGCATGTCTTAATGAGTAAGGGGACAAGTGGACATATGAACAATTGTTCATGTGTCTACCATGACCTATTATTCTTTGTTTCCATGCATGATTGATCTAGTAAAGGGGGTATGAGGTCATGATGAGTTTAAGTACGGTTGACATGTCTACGCATAATTCAAGTGTTTTTGTGCATGAGGTGGATGTGGTTGTTTTGAGACTAAATTATTAGGTAGATGATGATGTAATTTAGAGATTCCCTCAACCAATTCCATGTTGGGTGTGAATATTTTTAAGATTAATTCCTAAAATAATTAATATTCTTATGTTTGGGGATGAGTGGTTGAGTCAATTGAGAGAGTCTCACTCAAATTGTCCATGTTTAAAAACTAGTTACATGTCCTTCATGTATATACAAATGTTGTTGGATTACTGAGAG
>SNQJ01S0042758.1:3896-19342 GCA_010110895.2 Picea sitchensis
CCCCAGACTTCACATCCATAAAGAATAACAGGTGTAACAAGAGTCTCAAAGAGGAGTTTCTTCTTATCCCAACTCCAAAGATTAGCTGATTTACAATTGTTTTCAAGCCCATAATAAGTTTTCCATCCCCCAATAATCCTTTTCTCAATGCTATAATTCCAATTGAGCTTGTGGTGAATATCAATTCCAACATATTTGTATGAAGTCACTTCCTCCAAGTTGTTGTTGTCATATACAAAGGTATCATAAGAGATCTTATTGGATTTAATAATCATGAACTTAGTCTTATCAGTATTAACAGTCATACCCATATTGGAGAAAAAATCCTTGAGGATTCTTAGTTGGTTTTCAAGATCATGGGGACTCCTTTCCACAAGAACGATATCATCGGGATAAAGAAGAAGATTTATGACTATACCAGTGAGAGTAGGGTCGACACAACCTGCTTTTTCTAAGAATTCTTCTAACTTGTCAATATATATGCCAAAATGGGTAGGGGACAAGGGTCAACCTGTCTCACTCTGATATTGCAGTTAATCTCTTTTGACCAGCCCTCAATGTTTTTAAACTTAGCAATAACGTTCTCATACATCCTTATTGCAGCAACCCTCAACTCGAGAGACACTTTTATTTCTTCCAACCTATTCCAAAGTTTTTTCCTAGGAACCATGTCAAAGAAGTCAATTCATGTGCATGTATGTGTTAAGAAGTCAATTCATTATCTAAATGATCTAATTTCTTGAAACAAATTTTCAAAATTGTAGATAAGAGTCATTTCTTAAACACCACTATTTTTGTCATTATTTTAATGTTAAATTGTTTTTTTTTAAATCAATAAAATAAGTGAAACCCCAAAATTACAAAGTCAAGTGTTACAAAAGACCTTAACATAATAAAAAAAAATGTGTCTTACTTTATGTGTAGGTATCAATAAACAAAATCGATAGACTTTACCATTAAAATTGTTGGGCATAGGGAGTCTCATACACCAATTTGGTGTCTGGTTTGTCGTGACCTTAATGTGTGTGTGTGTGTGTGTATGTATGTGTGCCCACGCCTTCAATAATAACACTCCAAATAAATTATAATTAAAATAATATATCATTATCAATTTAATCAATCATAGTCAACATAGTCAACCATTAGAAACATATAAACATAATCAATTATGATTAACAAATAGTAAATTGTAATCAACATAAGAAAAATAGATTACATAATATTCTGTTAAACATATTAAATGTTTAAATATTATTAAGTATTTTGATTTTTTTAAGTTTAATAATGAAATTATAACATGAATAAATTTTTAATCCTCGGTTATGAATATAAACATTAATAAAAGAAATTATCTCGCACCTTATATTATATACATCAATAAAAGAAATTACCTCGCACCTAGATATATTATTACAAGAAATAGATTAATATAATTTGTCATCATTAGTTAATGTTCTTATTCTTAGACTAATAACACATAACACTTCATACTATATTTTATAGACAAGATATTTACGATTAAATTTTTTCATATATTATCTTTATATTGGTCATGATTTTATTTCCACATGTATTTTGTATTTTTCTAGCATGTCACTTAGTTATTTTTCTAACCCTTCATGTTATATATTATATTTTATAGACCAGATATTTACGTTCATCTTTTTTCATATGTTATCTTCATATTGGTCATGATTTTATTTCCACATGTATTTTGTATTTTTCTAGCATGGCACTTAGTTCTTTTTCTTTTTTCTATTTTTGATAGAGTAGAAATGGGACGTACGTTCAGCCTCCTATTATGTACTTACACCACATTAGTTTGGAATCACATTGACACACTTATTGTGGTCTTCGACCTTAATAAAAATACTTATGTTATTTATCTATATTATTAATTTTGCAAAAGTTAAAAAATAGTAATACACAAAATAATTTAATGAAATTCTATTAATATATTTAAAATTTATTGAATTAAATATTATTATGATTAATTTAATTGGAATCATTATTAGAAATGAAATTAAAAAATGAGATTTATTCTAAATTTAATGTAAATTTAGTGATAAATTTAATTTACATTAAATATATTAAAAATTAAAATAATGAAATAAATGTTATTATATTTAAATTATAATAATTTATATAATTTACATAATTGAGTAATAATCAATGTATCACATATAATTAAATTAGAAACTAGTATAGAGTCTAAATATATATAGATATAATATAGAGGTACGTGGCATTTCCAATAGTTGTTTCATAAAACATGCACTAAAGTATTCAGGGCACTTTGGTAAAATATGTTTGAGAGACCAAGTTTTGTGGAAACATTGGTCATGTTTGACCATTTTTGGGACTTCGACAACTTGGTTGAAGATGGAGCGCCTAGGCGGAGCAAAGATCGTGACATCTCACTCATTTTGTGGGCTTGTGGACCCAACAAAGGTTTTTTAGGGTTTATGTAACAGGTATGAGATGTCGGCCCATGGGTTTACCCATGTTTTAGGCCTTTGTGTAAATGTATAAATAAGTAGCTAGCGGTGTAAGAAGTACTAGAATCGTCTTAGTGCATAACTACTAGTGGCTAAGTGCATAGTAGGTTAATGTTGGCTCAGTGTAAGAAGTTGCAAGTGTTTTGTGCAGATAGACTATGTAAGGCTTTATGCTCTCAAGAGTTAGCTCTATGCCTTGACCTGATCTTGAGGAAGGTGGATCTAGTGCGTTGTGCACAGATCACCCGTCCAGTGCGAAGTTGGGCTCTATAGCTTTGTGTACAGGAAAAGATGAATGTAAAGAGCTTGAAGACTAATAAAGAATAAGAAAAAGTTGGTGGATGTTGCCCCACACTGGGGTAAACCACGTACATCCTGTGTCTTGATATGCTTTGTGCGATGTTGTTTATTTTCTTAGTGTTGTTGATGTTATGTATAATGAATGCATCTGATGGTGTAGCTTAGTCCTTAATGATGTTAATGAATGCTAGATCTGATCTAAATCTATGTGCTAAGTGAAAAGAAGTACCTGATCTTTATTGTTACTACGCTGGTATGTATTAAGGGTTTGATCTGCGATGTGAATGGGATTATAGAACTAATGCATATTGTTGTTTAAGTGTTCTATTAAGTGTTGTAATCATGGATCTGTGTCCCATCTTGGTTGTAGACACTTGAGTCCTGCAACCCCCCCTGCCTCTACCTCGGGTGAGACTTCATCTTCTTCGCAGGTGTTGTCAAAAGTTCTGGTAGTTAGGGTTTTGTTGGTGTGTTGTTGAAGCGTTGAACCCTGGGTCTACCCCTCTGCCAACAAATGGTTCTGTTGTCGGGACCTGAAACTGTGATTGTTGGGAACTGAAGAAAATAAAGCTCTATGCGTAGATCTGTTGTTGTAGTGCGCAGTATTCTACTTGACTTGTGAAGTTCAGTGCTAACAAAGGAACCATATCTGAAGAAAGAAGGTAATATCTTAAAGATTTGTGCTCTGGTAAAGGTAAGATAAGTGGAAATTTTTTCTTTGAAAGTATGAATCTAGGTATGTTTGATAGATTTTGTTCTAGTCTGAATGTTAGGACACAGATATAAGAAAGAGTTGATTTGAATAAATTTGATAGAAATAGAGAAAATTATGTTATTCCTATGCATAGAAATAATTTTTGGACTAATGAGTGGATGCAAGAACCTAGAAAGAATTTTTTTAGATTATAGGTACAACAATGTGATCCCAGTGTGCAGTATAGGAAATATTGGGGATCGTTTAAAAGAAAGAGAGGATTGACATTGTGTTATAACTGGAGGAGACCAAGACATCTTGCTAAGGAATGCCCTGGTACAACTCCTCTTTGTCTTTGTTGTAAATCCATTGGTCATGAGGTTGAGGATTTCCCAAGATTGATTGCTAAAGTTGAAAAGATGAACATGAGACAAGAACACTATAAATAAGGTCAAGAAACTAAGGATATGTTAAAGAATCATACAGAAAAAGATTCAGAGACTATGATAAAACAGTTAGAAGAATAAATGGATGATCACAGAGACATCAGTTTACCAAAGATCCTGAAAGAAAAATGGTGCATAGTTACAAGAATAGAAGACTTCAACATAGACTGTGTATTGGATGAAGAAACACATGTGAACATTATGCCATAAATCACTTGGGAAATTTTGGGATAACCTGCTATGATACCTTCATTGGGAAGGATAGGCTTGTTTAAAAAAAAGATGATAACCCTATGTGGAAGAGTTACTAATATACCTATGATTTTTCATGAAACATCAACATAAAAGGACTTTGAAGTTATAAGGTTTGTTGAGAACAATGCCCCTTTTCCACTTTTATTAGGAAAGACTTAGATTGAAAAGGATCAGATCAGAAGGAAAGTAGAGGAGGAAGCCATATAAAAGAAAAATCAAGAACTAAAGGATTTCGTAGCTCGAAGAATAGATTGACTGATAGAAGAATGAGAAATTGAGTTAAAGCAACAGAACGAAAGAGAAGTAGCTATCAAATTTTAAAGAGAACAAGAAGGATCGAAGGACCTATCCATGCAAGAAGAAAGTATGTCTAGCCAGGACGTAGTAAGAAAAGAGGTATTATCTCTGACCCCTTTGAAAGAACACCAACAATGCGAAGTCACTACGCTAATAACAAATAATAATAAGAATGGAAAGAGGAATCCAGAGACTTAGATCACATGAAAGAAGGAAAGAAAGCTTAGTAAGAAGAAAGCAAAGTTAGAAAAACTACAGGAAGTTCCAGAGAAGACTTCATAGGAGGAAGGATTGAAGAACTTGAACCTTGCCGGAATAGCATAACAATGCAGAATGGGACTTCGCCACGACGAAGCTATATGACAGTTGGAGGTGTCCCGACCGTTAGAATGATGCTCCAGAACAGCTATAAACACAGTTATTGCCGGAAAGATCACCATTGGACCATTGATACCGCACCATAACAGATGGATTCGTATTGATTAAGGCATTCCTACCCATTGTAGGAACCTGTTACGATGTTTCTTATTTAACCCATTGGATGTTGCGCTGGGACCACTTTTTGCAAACCATGATACCTGATCTTACAGAGAATCAATTGCATATCATGTTGTGCTTTCTAGACCCCACCATCCGTCTGATTACGTCGTCTGTGTGTTCGCCTACCCGAGTTATTTGATTACGAGTGTGCATGTTGAACGAGTGTAGCGCAGTAGAGAAGTCCATGGAGGAAATACTTGTAGACATCATGACTGAGAGAGTCATGTCTGTGGGAATACAGGCATCGTCGACTGGTGGATTGCAATCATCCCCATCGACTGGATGGTGTTCTGGATGCACTAATGAGAAGCGAAGCATGCACCATGATGATCTGGATAACGTGAAGAAGATCCTTTCGGTCTTGCCGGACTACATCCTGACTTTGGCTGGCACGGTTAACCATGACACCATCCCATGGTATTTCGAATACACGTTGATCATTGCGTACACCCTGAAGGGGATACACGTAGTTGGACCAATTAAGACATATTCCAACTTTAAAGAACAACAACTTCAATCTCAGAGATAGGAATAACTATGTGATGCTTGCACCGCATAGGTATTTGATGAAGACGACTAGGAAGAAGTAGTGCATAGTCTCCCAACCATGGATAAAAGAGCTCGTGCAATAAACGATCTTGAATGTAATGAAGATCTCCCACTTCGATCGACATTAGGAGGTTAACGCTTGCGTTAAACTTATCTTGTCATGCTACCATGGAGGGTATCTTTGGCTCGACAGGCACGTCACTGTGGATCCGACGTTGATGCACCTCATCACAAGACTGAGCATGCAAGGACTAGACCCTCACCAGTTCTATCTAGGGAAGACTTCAGATCGCTCCCTAGCACAGCTTATAAAGGAATACTATGGCGATGTAGAGAAGGGAAAGTTAGGCGACAAGGTAGCCTCCATCTAGGACTATGTAGTGTGCCTAGATTGTCATCTTATAGCTGGTAATCTCATAAAAAATAACCACCTAACACAGGTTACTAGATTTGTAGTATACCTCACAGGGAAGCATGTCGAAGGAATGAAAATGAACTAGGGGATCTACCTCGTCAACGAGTTGGAGAAGGATAGCCATGAAGCGCAAGATCAGGGATATGAGCTTCATTTCAGTTGGATACTGGTACTGATCTCCTTTGTCACTTGTTAGATGTTGGAAAGAGTGACATTCCCCAAAGTTGAGCCATCAGATCCATTGGCCGCAAGGTTCTCCACCTTGTGGTGCATGAATGATATGGCGAAGCAGTGGCAATCGAACACATTGTTCCATGATTACTACCTACAACTAAAGCACACCATTGAAGCATTCCCATGAATGACCCTGAATAGTTTTCATCAGTATAGGCCTCTAGCGAAGTTCCGCACATATCAACACTTTATATACATCATCACGTGCAGGGATGAAAGCAAGGAGGATCTACAATCCTACTATAAGTTGACCGATGAAGACATGGAAGACATCACTAAGGAATGGCCAACAAATTTCCTTATATCGGTCAAAGATGCAGAACTCTCTGACTCTGACATCATTAGAAGTCCATTGGTCACTCAGGTCGAACATGATGGATAGAACAAAAATAAGATAAAGGAGGACGTCAAGAACATAGAAAGTGATGAGGAGGATAGAGCATTAGAGGAAAGTGGGCCTAAATCGCCCGAAGGAGGAGGAGGAGGAGACGAAGTGAACCAAGAAGAAGGAAGGGAAGAGGGATACAGGCAATAAAAGGGAGAAGTAACACCGCCAAAGGACCCCCCTACTGAGGCTGAAACATCGAATAAAAGGAAGGTTTCTCTGCAGAAACCCTCAACAGAAAAGAAGGCCCGAGCCAACAAGCCTCAGTCGAAGAATGTGATCACAGTGGATGATGTTGATATAATAATCGCAGCTGTGGAGGACACTTCAGAGGATATCCTGCAGAGACATGAAGCAAAGAAAGAAACATTGTATGACAGAATAGAGAAGGATCTCAAGGACATACAACAAGCCATCTATTCGAGCCGCGCAGTACCTACTGCGCCCTCTTCAACGGAAATTGTAGAATTGGGGGATGAACCCACCCAATTACGAAGATTAGCAGATGAAACAGAGGCTCTACTTCGTCGATTCCAAGAAGAAAAGGAGCAGGCCACAAAGGCCTTGAAGAAAGAAAATGAGGAGGTCCTAGAGCAACTTCGAGTTGCGCAGAAGGATAAAAATGAAATTCAAGTGAATTTCGAGTAGAACAATGCAAATATACAGGAAGAAAAAGACCAACTACTCACAGAGAAGATTGCGATAAAAGAGGCAGTAACTAAATCACTTCACTCTGTGTCAGGCTTGGTGCAAGAGGAATAAGAGTCAACCAAGATACAAGTGGGGAATATCACTGAGGCCATTCAACAACTTCAAGCAAGGGTAATGGAGCTAGAGATCCAAGAAGTGTCGAGCACTTCGCAAGAAGTACGTGACCAAAGGGAGGAATTTGCTAGGAATGCAGTAGAAAGAATTAGGGAACTCACCTCAGAGTGTAATCAATTGAGTGATCGAAGTGTGCAGACCTGTGAGCACCTTGCAGAAGATCTAGAGCTGAAGAAACTGGAAGCACAACTCCAGAAGGTGAAGCAACAGGCATCCATCGTGCAACTACAGATGAAGCTTCTTACTACAGTTGAGAAAATGAAGTGATCACAGGA
Source organism: Picea sitchensis (assembly GCA_010110895.2). NCBI lineage: Eukaryota > Viridiplantae > Streptophyta > Pinopsida > Pinales > Pinaceae > Picea > Picea sitchensis. The sequence continues at coordinate 11,610 of SNQJ01S0042758.1, forward strand.
ACAGGGCGTAGTCCAGTAGTAGATTATTTCTATCCAAATCAAATTCATGGAGGTGACACAAAGATTCCAGCCGGTGCAGGACAAAGCCTGCATGCTTTTTGAAGAGATCGAAGGCCAAGGCTCGCAACTAGACCAAGTAGTTGTGACGGTAGAACATCACCTGGAAGGGCCTGTTACAGAGAAAGTGATTCAGGAGTTCGATGAGAAGGAATATTTGGTGAAGCAGCAAGTTGAGGAAGCTCGAGGCCTTTGAAGCAATGTTGCCCAGATCTGAGTGACTCGGGATGAGTCACAGGTGAGTGTTGGGGGCCTGTTGGCCCTTGACCAAGTCTTGTGGAAACATTGGTCATGTTTGACCATTTTTGGGACTTTGATAGGCTGGTCAAAGATGGAGCGCCTAGGTAGAGCAGAGATCACGGGATCTCACTCATTTTGCAGGCTTGTGGACCCAAAAAAAGGTTTTTAGGGTTTATGTAACGAGTATGGGATGTCGGCCCATGGGTTTACCCATGTTTTAGGCCTTTGTGTAAATGTATAAATAAGTAGCTAGCGATGTAAGAAGTATTAGAATCGGCTTAGTGCATAAATACTAGTGGCTAAGTGCATAGTAGGTTAATGTTGGCTCAGTGTAAGAAGTTGTAAGTGCTTTGCACAGATAGATTGTGTAAGGCTTTGTGCTATCAAGGAGTTGGCTCTGTGCCTTGACCTGATCTTGTGGAAGGTGGATCTAGTGCATTGTACACAGATCACCTTTCCAGTGCAAAGTTGGGCTATTTGGATTTGTGCACCAAAAAAGATGAATGTAAGGAGATTGAAGACTAATAAAGAAGAATAAGAAGTTGGTGGACGTAGCCCCACACTGGGGTGAACCACGTACATCCCGTGTCTTGATATTCTTTGTGCGATGTTTTTTATTTTCTCAGTGTTGTTGATGTTATGTATAATGAATGCATCTAATGGTGTAGCTTAGTTCTTAATGATGTGAATGAATGCTAGATCTGATCTAAATCTATGTGCCAAGTGATGGTAAGTACTTGATATTTATTTTTACTACGCTGGTCTTTATTAAGGGTTTGATATGCGATGTGAATGGGATTCTAGAAATAATGCATATTGTTGTTTAAGTGTTCTATTAAGTGTTGTAATCACATATCTGTGTCCTAGCTTGGTTGTAGACACCTGAGTCCTGCAACCCCCCTGCCTCTACCTTAGATGAGATTTCAACTGCTTCGCAGGTGTTGCTGAAAGACCCAATAGTTAGGGTTTTTTTGGTGCATTGTTGAAGCGTTGAATCCCGGGTCTGCCCCTGTGCCAACACACTTGTGTAAAATATGTTTGGTTAGACATTCTAGAGGAGGTTTGGCATAATTATAGATGCACAACATGGCATTTCTTATAGTTGTTTCATAAAAAATGCATTAAATTATTCAAGACACTTTAGTAAAGTATTAAGCCCCTTTAGTAGGGGCATATTTAGATGTCGGGTTGTAAATAAAGGGTGTCAATCCAAATCACCACATAAATGGTCACCTACTACGTAATTTTTTACCTAAACTAGAATAAGTGGTAAAAATTTAGAATAAGCGGTAAAAATTGAGAATTTCGAAAATAAATTATATTTGTATTGAGTTAGGTGATATTCTAATGTTATATGACAAATTGATGGGATCATGAATATTTTGTTTTTTTCGTTCATAAATCACCTTAACTTCTCCATTGTTAATCTAACTCTCATTTGATAGCATCACCTAATTATTTTTATATATATATATTCTTTCATCACATAGAATCACCATTGATTCAAGAGATAGTGAATTTATTTTTCTTTCCCCTAATGTCTTCTAGGTTATTGTATTCATTTAAGGTCATTTTATCTTAATGTTCTAGGCATTCTCTACAATTGATATGCCTTCATATGGTATATTTTGAATCCTTGATGGTTGGTGCAAGCTAATGTTTCCCTTTCATGGCATGCTGGTTGCAATGGAAATATAGAAAATATGACAATTTGTTTACTAAGAGGAATTATTGAAGACACATGCATAACTTGACAGAGTGTGGATTAATAGAGCGAAACATAGGAAATTGAATTAGCTTTAAATATATAACTTTAATTTATGGAAATTTTATATAACAAATCGTGTTCTTGTAAAAATGGTGTGTTAATTTTTCTTTAAAATATGATGTGTATGTTTGTGTTAAGAGTTCATTCTTAACCTAAATGACATGATTTCTTTGAACACATTCTTCAGAATTGTAAATAATAGTCAATTATTATACACCACTATTTTTGTAGTTATTTAATGTTAAGTTGATTTTTTTAAATCAATAAAATAAATGAAGCCCTATAATTAGAAAGTCTAAGTGCTAAGATCAAGTTTTAGGGACTTAACACAATCAACAAAACTTTATCTTATTTTATGTGTAGGTATTACTATTTACTTGTTCACCATATAATTTGCTTTCTACATGAATGAGACAATAAAAGGTTATGTAAGAAACAAGATCCTTATGTTCTTTAGAGTTATGATATATATATATATTGGGCATGTAGGCTATAGAAACTAGTCATACATTGTATGTGAAACAATACTTAAGGATTGTATTTTCAATTCGTCTTCAATATAAAGTACAATTTTTTCTTGGAGAAAAAAGAAAAAAATAATCCCTCAACAATGAGCTCTATAAGTGCGTGAAATTTCATTTTCGATGAGCATGTGGACCATATTTAAAAATATAATTGAAAATGGTAATATTAATAGGAAGTTAGAAAAATGAGATTAAGTTTTAGTTTATGTAGCCTGAATCACTAGGTTCGTCAATCTAAAGCTAAAACTAAAGAACAACTCATCCAACATGTAAAGGAAAAGAGACAATCCTTCCTACTTTTTTTAATGTATGACATGTGTGCATTAATAACCAACAAAAACAGACACACACATTATTTTGCATAAAATAAAAACCATGTAAAACACCCTCACCTTAACATGTTTCATAAGGAAATTTGTAGCACTAGAACCTTCTTTTAGGGGCAAAGGAAAAAACATACACACACATTATTTTACATAAAATAAAAACCATGTAAAACTCCCTCACCTTAACATGTTTCAGAAGGAAATTTGTAGCTCTATAACCTTCTTTGAGGTCTAAAGATGGGTTAACAAGCCCCTAATTGGTTACAATATGGGTTAATAATCCCCTAATTTGTTTGAAGTCATTAATGAAAGGGTAAACTAGTTGTAACAAGAAAGTTCAAGAAGTCCTAAAGTTAAGGAAAGAGGTTAGTTAGAAAAAGTATATATACACCTCAAGAAGTCACTCATAAGTACATACACACACATTCTATTTAATATATTCTATGTGAGTAAGTGATTCTTATCTGAGGTAACCAACGAGATTTGAGGAAAATTTTAGAGGGAAATTGAAGTAAAGAAGGGAGAAATTCCAAGGGAGGATGAAGTCTTGTGATGATGTGTTCTAAGCTATGTTATTTAAATTTCATCTTACCATTTCAAATATAATGGTTTTTCTATAATTATTCAGATAGATAAAATTGGAGGAGTTTGAGAATACATTTCAAGGTACCTAGGGTAAAAATTTCATCTTCTGGGTTGTTGTATATTTGGAGATACACTATGTGGAAAATAGGATTTTTGGCTATTCCTGAAACTAGTCTCAAACAGGTGTTCCGGATAAAATGGCTATGACCTCTTCATAGAGGATCAAAAATCCATGAGAAAAAATGAATTAGATATAGTACAATCCGTAGTATGTTTTGTATGATTTTCAGATCCAGATATCAAATATTCCATGCATGGCATGATATACAAGTTAGCTCTCCAGAATAAGCCAAAATTCAGCAAGGTCTACCATTTTTTCTATAACTCATTTTATAGGATGTTCCAAGCAATGAAGATTGGAGGAATTGTAAAGAATATATAGAGTAATATTGGGTAGAATTTTCATACCTTTATTCATTATAGGTTCATATTTATGCTTGTTGAAATTTATGGTTTGTGACTAATCCAAACACTAGTCACGCGAGACTAAGGTAAAGATTGATGAATATTATATTCTCTTGTCGATGAAGTTGAGGAAGGTCTACATGTATATGATCACATACACGAGGTATATTATAGAGTTGCAGGTATGTTTATATGCATTTTTTTATGGTTACATGTTGATGATGTTATGGTGCATGCTTGAGGAATGTCTTTGATATATTTTTAAGGCATTGACACATGGTTGAGGCACAACTTAGGTACATGGTTGAGGCTTATACTTGGTATGTGCTATTGGTTGTTTAGTACTTTGTTGAGGAAATTCATTGATGATATCTTATATTACATGGTGTATGACATAATTGAGACATATCATGAGTGATATGGTATATGGTTAAGGCACATGATTTGAGGATCATCTTGGATATTGGGCACATTGTTTGAGATACATTTTTGGTATATGTATGTGGAATTCCTTGGTTAAATTGATGCATGGTGAGATACATAGTTGATGCATGATATGGTGTTTACACATGCTATGACACAGGTTTTGGTTGATGTACATGGTATGGTACAGGTTCATGTGCATGGTTGATACACGATTTAATACATGTTGTGGTGCATGGTTGATGCATAGTTTGGTACAAGTGTTGGTGCATGGTTCATGCATGGTTTGGTACAAGTGTCAATGCATGTTCGATGCACTTGTTGTGGTATAGGTTATGGTACATGGTTGATGCTTGGTATGATACATGTTGATGGTTCGGTACATGCTTGGTAGAGGAATGTGTTGGTGATGTTGGACATGTAGTTGAGAGATTTCCTTGGTATCTAATCCATGTGAGAGGATCTAGTTGAGTATCGATGATAGTGACAGGTTGGACATGTTGATCAATGATAGGTTGATATGATAGGCTGATCAATGACAGGCTGGTCAATGACTGGTTGATGTAACATGTTGACAGTGACATGTTGGATACAGTGACAATTTACAAGTTGATGTGATAGTGGTAGTGACAGTGATAGTGGCAGTGGTTGTTGTAGTGATAGTTGGTCTACACTTATATTTCAAGGAAAAAGGATGAGGAAAGGAAAGGGGGTTGTATCCTCCTTCCAGTTGGTGCCAGAGAAATCAGGGACATGTAACTTCCTTCAGATTGGAGCCTGAGAATCAGGGGGTTGTAGCCTCCTTCTAGTTGGAGCCAGAGAATTCAGGGAGTTGTAGCTTCCTTTATGTTGGATCCTGAGAGTAGGGGGTTGTAGCCTCCTTCTAGTTGTAGCTGGAGAATTTGGAATTTGGTTCTTCCTATGAATGAATTCTTTATATTAAGAAAGAATTTTGTGTATTTCTCCCATTTGGGTTTCCATGTAAATATTGGTGTACTTTGTATTTGTGTTGGCATGTTTACAGGAAGAGTGTTCTTGTCATTGATGGAAAGAACAATAACATCGATGGCATATTGGAAGCAATGAAAAAAAACATGAAAGAAACAATGATAGCATCGAGAATGATGAGACCATGAGAAATTTTTGTCTACAAGCTCAGGAGGACAAGCACAGGGAAGAGAGTTGGAGTTTCCAGATAGCCAGAGGTTATCATGAAGGAAGCAAGGAGCATGCGCGGGATTCCTTAGACTCCATGAGTGTAACACCCTATTTCCCCCAACCTGTAAAAATAATTATGCTGGCCAAGAACTGTGGCAAACTCAAAGATGTGAATGTGTGATTCTGAATGGACCTTAGTATACAAGGTCGACGAATGTAAATTAACATTTTGAATATAGATATATATATGCTGCAAGACTGCTGAGAGGGGGATGTGCTGAAAAAGAGACCACGATGGCTGAAGAAAGGTGTCGGAAGGCACCTGGAATGGTGGCGTTAACTTCCACCGAACCAAACCGTATTTGGTCTTCACTAGCCCGGAGAACCAAGAGTAGCTCGTTGGCCCTGAAATGAATTACTCAACAGGATGGTAGGTGAAGAGGCTCCTCATGAGTTAATGAGGGATGCAGGTGAACCACCCATCCATGGAGGCCTCAGAACTGACCACCGCAGGGGAATTCATGCCACACGAAACCTCACCGAAAAAGAAAAGGCAGGTAAAAGGCATGGAAGGGGGGGATGCGAGGGGATCGAAGGAAAAAGATCAGAAGAAATCTGGAACAAAATACAGAGTGAGAGATAGCAGAGAAGAAGGAGAGTAACCTTCATTCTCGATCGCTAAAGAACTGAGATAGAGAGTCTCAAGCATCATGGTCTAGCTCGAGGGTGGCTAGTGGTAAATCCATTTGGAGTCATTGAGCCTACGGTTAGGTGGAAACGAGCACCCCTCTCAGTAGTTGCATCAAACCTGGTGTTTTTATGATAAGTGTTTTATGTCTTGTATCTTGAAATTTATATGCTGACATGTATGCTCGTAGTATGTACAATTATAAATGGTTTCAGTATAAGACTGTCTGCATGGTGTTTTGATCAGAAAGGATGGATGCATTCTTTTACTAGAAAGACCACGTATGTATTATGTTTATATATATATATATATATATTGAACTAATATAGATTTTTCAAGTTTGCTCTCAGGAGATTTGTTCCCGTGTTTTTCTTACTCGATGCCTTGGACATATTTCCCCATGAGGGCACCCTTCCGAGACCACTCCTTTACCTTCTAGAATACCTTATAATCTGGTCTTCAAAACCTGGTGTAAATTGCCTGAGGACCCAAAGGAGGATGTTATAGTTTAAGTCTTGAAATCTTGCATGAGGGAGAATGGTCCTCATAGACTCCTACATTTTGGCATTTCGATACTCGAGATACCCAAGGACGAGTCCCCTTGCACTCGCAAGTCCTGAAATCTTGACTTGCGAAATCCCAAAATGATAGCGTGTGGATGAGTTGGGACCTTTCAGTGGTTAGGTACCCAGAATACCCTCCCTCTTTCTAAATGCATGAATGAGATCCTTTTGGAGGATCTGAGGCCGGTTATGACTGCAAAAATTGAATGAAGGAACGTAGGCAATAATGCCTCAACCCCTTTCTAACCTTCACAAGTAACGAAGAAATTGGGATCGTTGATCCCAAGACTCATGGGAGTGCATGGACCGTCCAGCTGTAGAGTGTACATGGCGGCCGGTAAGTGTTTCGGCGTTTCAGCACCCGAGGAACTAGAGGATAAGAAACCTTGTCCTCACGACTCATGAAATCCTGACATACGAAACCCCGAAATGACGGGGCGTGGATAATTTAAGATGATTCAGTATTTTGGAACCTGAGATACCTAGAGGAAGGTCCCTTGTACACGCCAGTCCCAAAATCCTGATGGGTATAATCCTGAAAGGACGATACATGGACATGTTACGATATTTCAGCATTTCGGAAATCAGGATACTCAAGGGTGTATTCCCTTGTACTCGCAAGTCCCGAAATCCCAACTTGTGAAGTCTCGATATGGCCTAGTGCGCATAAATATGATACTCCAGTGTTTCAGCTTCTGGAGTGCCGAAGAGCATGAACCCCTTGACATTTTATAACGCGAAATCCTGAAAGGAGAAAGCCCAAAATGAACTTAGAAATGAATATCGGTTTCATAGTTTCGGCTCCCGAGAAACCTAAGTGCGAGACCTCCTGTCTGTGCATATCCCAAAATCTCGGCATACGAAACCCCGAAATAATAATAGCACGCTTGAGGTAGGGTGCTTCGGTATTTCGACACCTGGGATACGTAACGGTAA
>SNQJ01S0042758.1:23888-68080 GCA_010110895.2 Picea sitchensis
GTTACGCCGACCAAAAGAGAACTCCAAGAGAGTTCAAGGCGGGAGACCATGTATATCTCAGAGTTAGGCCCAGGAAGAGTTCCCTGAAAATGGGAGCTTGTGCCAAGTTGGCACCTTGGTATTGTGGGCCCTTTGAGGTTCTATATAGAGTGGGACCTGTAGCCTATAGGCTAGCACTTCCTCCCACAGTAATAGCACCTAATGTTTTCCATGTTTCGTTATTGAAGAAATATGTACATGATTCTAATCATATAATTGATTGGTCTGTGATCCAGGTGGAACCGGAGGGAGAATTTCTACCAGAACCTCAATGCATACTGGATAGAAAGGAAACCCCTCTCCGGAATTGAACCATTGCACAGTTCAAGGTGCAGTCGAGACATTTTGGCCTAGATGAGGCTACATGGGAAATGGAGGATGCCATGAAATAGGCATATCCAATTTTGTTTACCTTTGTACATACATGTCATGATGATAGATAGAACATCGAGGACGATGTTCCTTTAAGGGGGAGGGAATTGTAACACCCTGTTTCCCCCAACCTGTAAAAATAATTATGCTGGCCAAGAACTGTGGAAAACTCAAAGATGTGAATGTGTGATTCTGAATGGACCTTAGTATACAAGATTGACGAATGTAAATTAACATTTTGAGTATATATATATATATATATATATATGTTGCAGGACTGCTGAGAGGGGGATGTGCTGAAAAATAGACCATGATGGCTGAAGAAAGGTGGTGGAAGGCACCTGGAATGGTGGCGTTAACTTCCACCGAACCAAACCGTATTTGGTCTTCACTGGCCCGGAGAACCAAGAGTGGCTCGCTGGCCCGGAAATGAATTACTCGCCAAGATGGTAGGTGAAGAGGATCCTCATGAGTTAATGAGGGATGGGGGTGAACTGCCCATCCATGGAGGCCTCAGACCTAACCACCGCGGGGGAATTCATGCCACACGGAACCTCGCTGGAAAATAAAAGGCAAGTAAAAGGCATGGAAGAGGGGGGACATGAGAGGATCGAAGGAAAAAGATCGAAAGAACTCTGGAACAAAATATAGAGTGAGCAATAACAGAGAAGAAGGAGAGTAACCTTCGTTCTCGATCGCTAAAGAACCAAGACAGAGAGTCTCAAGCATCATGGTCTAGCTTGGGGGTGGCTAGTGGTAAATCTATTTGGAGTCGTTGAGCCTACGGTTGGGTGGAAACAAGCACCCCTCCCAGCAGTTGCATCAAACCCGATGTTTTTTTGATAAGTGTTTTATGTCTTGTATCTTGAAATTTATATGCTGACATGTATGCTCATAGTCTATGCAATTATAAATGGTTTCAGTATAAGACTGTCTGCATGGTGTTTTGATCAGAAAGGATGGCTGCATGATTTTACTGGAAAGACCACGTATGGCTTATGTTTATATATATATATATATATATATTGAACTAATACAGATTTTTCAAGTCTTCTCTTGGGAGATTTGTTCCCGTGTTTGTCTTACCCAATCCGTTGGATAGATTTCCCCACGAAGGCACCCTTCCGAGACCACTCCATTACCTTCTAGAATACCTTCTAATCTGGTCTTCAAAACCTGGTGTAAATTTCCTGAGGACCCAAAGGAGGATGTTATAGTTTAAGTCTTGAAATCTTGCACGAGGGAGAATGCTCCTCGTAGACTCCTACATTTCGATATTTCGATACCTGGGATACCCAATGGCGAGTCTCCTTGCACTCGCAAATCCCAAAATCCCGACTTGCGAAATCTCGAACTGACAGCGTGTGGATGAGTTGGGACCTTTTGGTGGTTAGGTACCCAGGATACCCTCCCTCTTGCTAAATGCATGAATGAGATCCTTTCGAAGGATTTGAGGACAGTTACGACTATAAAAATTGAATGAAGGAATGCAAGCGATAATGCCTCGACCCCTTTTTAACCTTCGCAAGTAATGAAGAAATCAGGACCATCGATCCCAAGACTCATGGGAGTGCATGGAACATCCATCTGTAGAGTACACGTGGCAGCTAGTAAGCGTTTTGATGTTTCGGCAGCCAGGGAACTAGAATATAAGAACCCCTGTCCTCACGACTCGCGAAATCCCGACATACGAAACCCTGAAATGATCAGGCGTGGATAAGTTAAGATGATTCGGTATTTCGGCACCCGGGATACTTAGAGGCAAGTCCCTTGTACACACTAGTCCCAAAATCCCAATGGGTGTAATCCCGAAAGGATGATACGTGGACATGTTACGATATTTCGGCATTTCAGAAATCGGGATACTCAAGGGTGTATTCCCTTGTACTCGCAAGTCTCGAAATTTTGACTTGCGAAGTCCCGAGATGGCCTAGTGCACATAAATATGATACTCCAGTGTTTCAACTTCTGGACTGCCGAAGGGCATGAACCCCTTGACGTTTTATAACGCAAAATCCCGAAAGGAGAAAGCCCAAAATGAGCTTAGAAATGAATACTGGTTTCGGAGTTTCGGCTCCCAGGAAACCTAAGTGTGAGACCTCCTGTCTATGCATATCCCAAAATCCTAGCATACAAAACCATGAAATAATAATAACACGGATGAGGTAGGGTGCTTCAGCATTTCGGCACCTGGGATACCTAACGGTAAGTTTTCTTTTGCTCACCAGTCCTGAAAACTCAGTTTGTGAATTCCGAGAATGGGCTGAGCGACATATATATACATATATATATATATATATATGTATGTAGGATTCAGATTTTCGGTTCCTAGGAAAACATGGTGCGAGACCTCCTGTTGTCGCATGCCCCAAAATCCCAATGGAGGAAACCCTGAAATAGTGAAGCATGTTTAGAATTGGTGTTTTTGAAGTTTCAGCTCCCGGGAAACCCATATGTGAAACCTCCTGTCATCGCATCCCTCGAAGTTCCAGTATGCGAAATCCCGAAGGGTAGAGTGTCTGGACTTAATCTGGGTCGCTGTTAATCGTGTTAAGTAGTTAGATCCATTTCAGATTTTGGCCCTTCGAAAGACAAGAGAGAAAGGGGAATACATGCATCACGATTTCCCGAATCGTGAAATCCAACGAGCACCTCCACGATAAGACCTGTGGTCATCGTCACCGATCATATGAGTGCGGTTAAGGGGTAGCAGGGTTTGTATCAGGTCCCATAGGGATTCAGGGATTCTGTTCATCGAAGAAAAGATAAAAAAGGCCAAAACATTTTGAATTCCGTAGTGGGTGTGTTATAATGAGTTTGTAAAAGGAATCAAGCTTAGGAGGAATAACGCATAGTTGCACATAGAGCGCAAGTGTGTGCCAGGGCCGAGGTTAACTTCATTGCCAAATCTCAGGAGAGATAGCATTTTTATAAATGCAGACGAGACCCAAAGTGATCAGGACTTGTAGAAGGATCAAAGGTCGAGGCCTTTAACACTTAGAAATTCTTCCAAGTCAGGAGGAAGCGTAAGCTCAGGAGGAATACTTGACAGCCATTGGATCATTTTGAAGTGGAAGGATAGGATAAGAAAAGAAGAATGCAGGAGAGTGTTGACTCTACGAAGTTTGAGTTCATGAAGGAGATCACATCCATTAGCTGGAAGAAGATCTGTATCGTTGATCTTGTAAGAGGAGATTCGGGGTTCAGGTCTTGGAAGAAAGGCGCGAGTTGATTTCTGATGTCGCAAAATGCGAAATACAAAAATGCAGAAGGTGATCACAACCATTCATCGAGGAAGGATTGTGGGTCGTTGATCTGACCCAAGTGCAAGTTCGGGAATCAGAAGAAGGGAGGTGCTCTAACCTATGACATCGTGAGTCATGAAATCTCGAAGTGCGATGAAGGTGATAGCAGCCTTTGATCGAGGAATGTCGTGAGTCGTCAATCAAACAAGACTCGAAACATGAAACTCGTGAAATCTTGATTTGCGAAGGTGAGATCTGGACCATCAGATCACTGAGGATTTGGACCATTGATCAAGAACAACGAAGTTCACAAGTTTGTGAAATGTGAATAACCCTTTTTCTTGGCCCCTAGTCACAACCAAGGTCACATCAATGGAAAATAAGAGAGGAGCTAGCACGTCGCTAGGCTCCACTTTATATTTCAGAAGTTGGGAGAATCGAGGCAACTCACAGCTAAATATCCGATCTGCAAAGTCGCGAAGCGCTTGAAAGTTAGGCTTGTGGTCACAAAAGAGAAGGTTAAGGGAGGATATAGCACATTGCTAGGCTCCACTTCAGATATCACAAGTTGGGAGAATCGAGGCAACTCACAACAGATTACCCGATGCACGAAGTCATGAAGTGCCTAGGATATTAATCCCTAGGTCAGAGTTGGAGGTCACATTGTCGAAGGATAAAGGGAACGAAGCTAGCAGCGCTAAGCTCTTCTTCGAAAATCAGGAGTTGGGAGAGTGGGGGTGACTGACAGCAGAAAATCCAAAAGCCGAAGTCGCGAAGAGTCATCTTGGTTGATGAGTGGTCACCACCGATGGTCACGTGAAAGGAATGAGGTTAGCAAGAAAATATAGCACCCACTGTGAAGTTTTCTTAGGAAGGGAAAATATGCCAAAGAGATGAGCACGTGAAGTTTCGTTCTATAACTACCAGAACAGATTGATGGTATCTTCCAAAGAATTCTAAGAGCTTCAGGGTGATCTCCAGAGGATCTGAAGAGTCTCGAGATAACTGCCAGTGGGATGAAGACTCATCATAGAGACAATTGATAGATGGAAGAGTGTCAAAGACTGCAACTGTAACAGAGAGGATAAGATCAACTATGACAGAGAAGACGAAGGGTCGCACTACCAAATAAGGAAAATAATCTCAAGATAACCCACTAATGAAGAACATAATCGGTATAACCACCAAAGAAGATGAAGAGTTGGGTGAATTATCTTGCAGAGGACATGGCGTGATAAAATGATGCAGAACAGAGAAGAGTGAGGCTTTGTTTCTGATAGTTATGCATATGGGTAGAATGTGGCTATGTACAGGACCTGAACTGGAGATCATAGGTGCATTGTATAGCATGCAGAGACAACATAGATTATAAAGGAAGAAGAGAAGCTAAATAGAGTCATAAAAAGTGCGGAGTAGGAGAAAGAGTAGAGGATAGAAGAGGAACAAAGTATAGAAGTTGCAAGAGGCAGAGAAGACATGGAGTTGTAACAGACCATATCAGATACAAAGCAAGTAAGTAAAGTTTTGTAACATTCAATTAGGGTGGTAGGGTGGTTATAGGGAGGATTGCAGTCCTCTAAATTCTAGTTGGTTCTAGAAGATTTTATAGGAGTTGGTGCTTCCATCTACAAGAGAGGCATATTTCAAAGTAGAGAAAAACACAAACTCCGATATATATGAGATTGAAGCAAATTTTGAGAGAAGACTGAAGAAAGGATCAGTAAAATACAAAGGTAAACTACCCTTCAAATGTTTCAACTGTGGTAAGATAGGTCATTTTTCATCTAAGTGTCCTCACACAAGAAAGGATCAGACATATGACGATGAAAAGAAGCAAAAACACAAGAAGGTCTATAAAGAGGATAATTTTAAGAAGAAAATCCTTTGTGTAAACAATGATGATGATCCCTTAGATGATGAAAGCAATGACTCTTCTATTGAAGATAAAATAAATGATATCATGCTAATAGATTTAGAAGATATAAACACTGAAGATATCATAAGTGACTTCGTTGATTGTGAAGCAGTGGTATATATTGAAGGAGAACTTGTCAGTTCCATGGGAGAGATTGATAGACTCAGAGAAAACAAAACAAAACAAAAACAGTTACTGCTCAGGTATGAGAAAAAATGCAATGAACCATATGAAGAAATTTCTCTGTTGAAGGTTAAGTTATAAGAAGCGAAGAAGATTGAAGACATCCTCAAACAACAATTGAAGGAAGCCAAAACAAAAGGTGAAAAATTGGAAGCTGAAGTAGTGACCGTCATAAAAAATCTAGAGAAATTTCAGGCCTTATATCATCAAAATCTGACAAGTATTAAAGCCTCAGAAGTATTAGCCTCCATTATGAATCAGCAAAGGAATTCAAAGTTTAAAACCGATTTGGGTTATGAAGAGGGATCTAATAATGGTCAGCCAAGCAACAAAGAATCCATCAAGTTTGTCAAATCTACAACCATTGACAACAACAAACCTATAGAAACAAAGGAAGAGAATCAACTGCCAAGGAGTAGTGAAGGAAAATCTACCATTACTAAATCTTTATAACAAATAAATAATACACCCTCTGCTCAAGGAAATCATCAACATGGAATAAATCGATCTACACAAAGAAGACAACCATTTTCCAGGTACAACAATTTTTTCTATGGATATTGTTTTTACTGCTCTAGCTTTGGCCACAAAGCTGTAAATTGTTCTTTAAGATTTAGACATGAGCAATCAAGACAACCAAGGAATAAATATCTGCCACAACAAATAATGAGACAACCAAGTAACAAACAACCACATACTGCAAATCATGTGATGGCTGGGAAAAGGATGCAGATTAAACATAACAATCATTATGATCCTTTATTCAATGAACTAGAATGTTACATCTGCCATAATTATGGACATAAAGCTATAGACTATTGCTTAAAGAACTATAAGATAGATTCAAATCATAGAGCTGAAAACGTCAAGGTCTGGAAGAAGAATGAATATAACAAGTGTGGATTAGTGTTTTCATATAAAAGACAAAAAGACCCTTGGTATATTGAAAGTGGATTCTCTATTCGTATGACATGTGACAAAAGTAAGTTCCTATTACTCAAAGAAAATAAATCAGGGAGTCTGACCTTTGGAAATGATGCTCCAAGAAAGATCAGAGGTAAAGGTCTAGTAAGATTAAGTAATGGAAGAAGAAAATCTCAAGATGTATTATTTGTTGATGGTTTAAAGCATGATATTCTTAGTGTCAGTTAGATATGTGACAGAGGATGTGAAGTCACTTTCACTACCAAGAGTTGTAAAATAAAGACAGTAAACATAGAAGAGATGATTGCAAAAGGGGTTAGAACTGAAAACAATGTGTATGTTCTGAAGGAAGATAAGGATAAATTTCATTTAAGCAAATTTGATGAAATTTGGTTATGGCACAGAAGGCTTGGACACCTGAATTTTGATCATATTGTCAAACTGAATAATGAAGGAACTATGAAAGACCTTCCAAGAATATCTAAGCCTAATAACTCTGTATGTGAATCTTGTCAAATGGGGAAGCTGAATTGTACTCAATTCAAATCTAGAGTTTCACATCTTCAGAGAAACCACTTCAAATTGTTCATATGGATCTTTGTGGAACATCTCAAAAGGAAGGAACTGGAGGAGAACATTACTTTATGATAGTCATTGATGACTTCTCCAGACTTATGTGGGTTGCCTTTCTAAGAGAAAAATCTGATGCGTTTGAGAAGTTCAAAAAGTTTAAGGCATTAGCTGAGAATCAGATAGGAAAGAAGTTAAAAGAATTTCGCTCAGACAGGGGAGGAGAATTTATGTCAAGAGATTTCAAAGAATTCTATCACAGACATGGAATTAAAAGAGAATATATTATTCTAGGTACTCCTCGTAGAATGACAAAATAGATCAGTTCAACAAATAGAAAGGGATATGATGAGTGAAAGGGACATATCAAAAACCTTCTGGGTGGAGGTTGTTCACACAACTGTTCATATTCTAAATAAAGCGCATCTAAGGCTGAACAGTGATAAAACTCCATATGAGTTGTGGTTTGGCCAGCCTGCATCAATCAAGCACTTCAAAGTATTTGGAAGTAAATGCTACATCAAGAATAATGATGATCATCTGGGAAAATTTGATAGTAGAGATGATGAAGGTATATTCTTAGGATATGAAACGAACAATAAAGGATACATATTGTTTAACAAAAGAATTCATAAATTAGTAGACTGTATTGATGTTCAAATTGATGAAGAAACTCCTTTAAAAGATCAGCAGAGAATAACCACTAAGACAGATGAAAAAGATTATGAGAATAATGAAAATGAAGAACAACAAATATCAGAGTTAGAAGAATATGATGAATTAGGTGGAGAAGAGACACCCATACAAGAAGAGTCAGGACAAAAATCAACATCAAATCCTTCCTCTAGAATTACTCAAAAGAATCATCCTGAAAGTCAGATAATTGGTGAGAAAGACAAAGGTGTACAAACCAAGAGAAGGATAATAAAAGACACCAAGAAATCATATATAGCCTTCATATCCATGGTGGAACCCAAGAAATTTAATGGATCCAATAAAGATGTAAATTGGTTAAAATCAATGAATGAAGAATTGGACTAGATTGAAAAGAATGTCACTTGGGAACTCGTTCCTAGTCCAACAAATAAAAATGTAATAGGATCCAAATGGGTATACAAAAATAAGATGATTGAGCAAGGAAATATTGTAATAAATAAGGCTAGATTGGTATGCAAAGGATATACTCAAATAGAAGGACTGGATTTTGATAAAAAAATTGCACTGGTAGCAAGATTAGAAGCTATTAGAATGTTTCTTGCATATGCTTGTCATAAACAATTTAAAGCCTATCAAATGGATTAAAATTTAGTTTTTCTAAATGGAGATCTAAAAGAATAAGTCTATATGGAACAACCATAGGGTTTCCAATAGTCAGATGACCCTGACTTCATCTGCAAGTTGAAGAAAGACTTATATGGGTTGAAACAA
This sequence comes from Picea sitchensis, assembly GCA_010110895.2. NCBI lineage: Eukaryota > Viridiplantae > Streptophyta > Pinopsida > Pinales > Pinaceae > Picea > Picea sitchensis. The sequence continues at coordinate 32,565 of SNQJ01S0042758.1, forward strand.
TCTCCTCATGCCTAGTATTATAGACTGGATAAGTATCTTCAAGACAAAGGGTTCAAGAGAGGAATAAGTTGACACAAATATATATATCAAAACATAGGGTAATGATTTTATGATTGTGTTGGTCTATGTAGATGAAATCATCTTTGGAGGCAATAATGCTTCATTGGTACAATGGTTTGCTTCTGCCATGCAGATAGAATTTGAAATGGCTATGATAGGGGAACTGTCATTTTTCCTTGGTCTGCAAATTACTTAGAGGTCTGAAGGAATATTTCTTTCTCAGGAGAAATATCTAAGAGAAATGTTGAAAAGTTTTCAAATGGAATATTCTACACCTATGAGCACACCTATGGTCACTAGATACAAGTTAAGCAAGGATGATGACTCACTTGATATTGATCAAAGTTCATATGGGTCTATGATAGATAACATATTGTACATCACAACATCCTGTCCTGACATAATGCATGTTGTTGTAATGGTAGGAAGGTATCAGGCTGCACCTAAACAAAGTCATTTGTTAGTTGTCAAAATAATATTCAGATACTTGAAAGGAACAATGAACTATGGCCTATGGTATCCTAGGAATCAAAATTTTCAACTATCAGTCTATTCAGATGTTGATTGGGACAACTGTGTGGATGAAAGGAAAAGAACGAGTGGAGGTGCATTATTCTTATGATATTACCTTGTAGCATGGTTGAGAAAGAAGCAAGGTTCCATTTCCTTATCAAATACAAAAGCTAAATACATTGCATCTTCCACTTGTTGTACCCAAGTATTGTGGATGATTCAGACACTTGCAAACTTGGAGGTAAAATATACTGTACCGATCCCAATACATTGTGATAATACTAGTGCAATTAGTGTGTCAAAGAATCTTGTATTTCACTCCAAGACCAAGCATATACCCATTAAGTATCACTTCTTGAGGGAACATGTGAACAAAAATGTTGTTTCTTTGCAATATATTCCATCCAAAGATCTGATTGTTGATATCTTCACTAAACCAGTTGCAAAAGCTCAGTTTGAGTATCTACACCAGAAGTTGGGCATGGCCCCATTATCAAGATAAATAGTCTATCTGATTTGGGGGAGCACATATTCGCTCTCTGGTTTCTTTGACATTGGATCAAAGGGGGAGAAAAGGTGTGGTCTAGATGCTACAGTTGGAGGTATAAGTAGAAAAATGCAGTCGTTCAGGGTTTCCATCATTGCCAAAGGGGGAGATTGTTGGCATGTTTATAGGAAGAGTGTGATTTTCATTAATGGCAAGAACAACCACATCAATGGCATATTGGCAGCAATGATGGAAAACCGGAAAGCAACAATGATAGCATCAGTAATGATGAGACCATGAGAAATTGTTGTCTACAATCTCAGGAAGACGAGCACAGGGAAGAGAGTTGGTGTTTCAAGATAACCAGAGGTTATCATGAAGGAAGCAAGGAGTGTGCATAGGATTCCTTAGAATCCATGAGTTTGCGAAGGAATCAAACTCAGGAGGAATAACATAGAGTTGCACGCAGAGCGCAAGTGTGCGCCAAGGCTGAGGTTAACTTCATTGCCAAAGCTCAGGAGAGATAGCATTTTCATAAACGCAGGCGAGACCCAAATTCATTAGGACTCATATAAGGATCAAAGGTCGAGGCCTTTGACACTTAGAAATTATTCCAAGTTAGGAGGAAGCATACGCTCAGGAGGAATACCCAAAAACCATTGGATCATTTTGAAGTGGAAGGATAGGATAAGCAAAGAAGATTGTAGGAGAGAATTGACTCTACAAAGTACAAGTTCGCGAAGGAGATCACAACTGTTGGATGGAAGAAGATCTGGACCATTGATATGGTAAGTGGAGAATCGGGGTTTGGGTCTTGGAATAAAGGAGCGAGTTGATTTCCGATGTCACGAAATGAAAAATCCCGAAATGTAGAAGGTGATCACAGTTGTTGATTGAGGAAGGATTATGAGCCATTGATATGACACAAGTGCAAGTTTGGGAATCAGAAGAAGGGAGGTTCTCTAACCCCTAACATCATGAGTCACGAAATATAGAATTCCGAAGAAGGTGATCGTAGTGGTTGATTGAGGAATGTCATGAGCCATTGATCGGAGAAGACTCTAAACATGAAACTCGCAAAATATCGATTTGCGAAGATGATATATGGACCATCGGATCACTGAGGGTAGTGGACCGTTGATCAAGAACGACGAAGTTCATGAGTTCGCGAAACGCGAAGCACCCATTTTCTTGGCCCCTGCTCACAGCCAAGGTCACATTAGCGGAAAATAAGGGAGGCGCTAACACGTCGCTAGGCTCCACTTCGGATATCATGAGTTGGGAAAATCAAGGAAACTCATAACATATTACCCGACACATGAAGTCATGAAGTGCCCAGGAGATTAAGCCCTAGGTCAGAGCCAGATGTCACATCGTTGGAGGATAAAGGGAACGAAGCTAGAAATGCTAGGCTCTTCTTCAGAAATCGGGAGTTGGGAGAGTCGGGTGACTCGTAGCATAAAATTTGAAATGTGAAGTCACAAAGATTCATCTTGGTTGATGAATGGTCACCGTCGGTGGTCACATGAAAGGAAGGGGCTTAGCAAGAAAAGATAGCACCCACTGTGAAGTTTTATTAGGAAGGGAAAATGCACCAAGGGGATGAACATGCAGAGGTTCTATCTGTAACTTCCAGAATGGACTAATGGTATCTGCTAGAGAATTTGAAGAGATTCAGGGTGATCGCCAAAGGAGCTAAAGAGTCTTGAGATAACTACCAGTGGAATGAAGACTCATCATAGAGACAATTGACAGATGGAAGAGTGTAGAAGACTGTAACTATAATAGTGAGGATAAGCTCAACTGTGATATAGAAGATGAAGGGTCGCACTGCCAGAGAAGGCAAAGAATCTCAGGATAAGCCACTGATGACTAAAATAATTGGTATAGCCGCCAAAGAAGATGAAGAGTTGGGTGGATTATCTTGTAGAGGACTTGTCATGATAAAATGATGCATAATAGAGAAGAGTGAGGCTCATTTTCTAATAGTTATGCATGTGGGTAGAATGTGACCATCTATAGAACCTGAAATGGAGATCAGAGGTGCAACGTATATAATGTAGAGAAAACACAAAGTATAAAGGAAGAAGATAAGCTTAACAGAGGTATAAAAAGTGCACAGCAGGAGAAAGAGAAGAGGATAGAAGTGAAACATAGTATAGAAGTTGTAAGAGGCAGAGAAGACATGGAGCTATAACATACCATATCAAAGACAAAGAAAGTAAGTAAAGTTTTGTAAGATTCAATCAGGGTGGTAGGGTGGTTCTAGGGAGGATTTCAATCCTCTAAATTCTAGTTGGTGCTAGAAGATTTTATGGGAGTTGGTGCTAGAGAAACCTGGGAGTTGGTGCTTCCATCTAGTTGGTGCTAGATAAATATGAGATTTGGTTCTCTTTGCAAGTTGTAGCTTTCTATCAAAGTTTGTAGCCTCATAATTGGGTTGGAGCTCAAAGACTGTGATGTACATGAAAGTTGGAGCTTGATTGACATCCTAAGAAGGAGAGGTTTTCATCCTTATGGGTTTCCTCATGAAAATCAATGTCTCTATGTATTCTGTGTGATCGATCAAATACTGTATATCTATGCATGTTAAGTTATCAACAACACATTAAATAATAATCTAGAAAGAATCAGAAAATAACAGGAAAATTTTCAAGCTTATATACATAACTGATTCACTCCCCCCTCTTAGTTATATTTCCAACAATTTGATGTGATGTTGTTGATGTGATATTTCTTATGATTATATTCTCATTATATATTGAATGCAATAATAGATGATACATTGATGATAAATTGTTGAATATTTTTGATAAAGTTGTTGTTTATATATTGTGGTTAAAAGTGGTATAAAGTGCTCATATTGATTCACCGCCCCTCTCAATTTTCCAACATGTACATGTTGTTCACAGTGGTTAATATTGAGAAGGTTTGATTAGGTCTTAAGGTAATTCCCCCCCTAGACAAATTTATACATCAACAAATACTTCAATACATAAAATTTACTCATGGTGCCTATATCCCACTCAAAGGCCAAAAACCCCCTACAAAGTTATTATGTGTTGGTTTTAGGAATTGTTTAAGGATATTGAAATTGAGAAGCTTTAGTAAAATCATAATGAAATGTTTTTCATTATTTGAGGATGGTCAATGCCCTTCGACTAATCCATGGTCATATTTATTGGTTTGAGGATATGCTCATGTCTCTTATCATTGAGAAGCTATGTTTATGGATTGAGTTTGTTATTTCCCTCCCCTAACCATATTCAAAGGCCTATGGATATTATTTATCTAACAAAACCATGGTTAAGTCCTATAGATTCATTGATGATGTGAAAAACATATTAATGACATCCATATCCAAATCCTAGGCCAAAGACCCCTTAGTGAGGGATTGTTTCTAGGTGTTGTTTATGGAACTTCATCTCAATAAGGTTAAAACATTCTGACTTAGTGCCCATATTTATACCTTTTTACCATCATTAGGTGTCAATATCCATTTCTATGGGACAAAACCTACACATGGCACCCATATGCCACTAATAGGTCTACAAAGAACCCCTACAAAGGAATAACATGGTTTTTCAAGGATGTGGCTTATTAAAGGATATTGAGCTTGAGAACATTCAACAATATCCCAAGGCACTTGTTTTACTTCCGTAACCATGGTCAATGCTCGGTGATCCATCCTCAACATGAAAAACAATGGTCAATGTTCGATGACCCATCCTAAACATGAAAAACATCCTAATGTCATTCATATCTAACTTTGATGCCAAAGACCCCGAAAATAGGTCCTATGTTGTGGTTTACAAGTATTATTCATGGTGATTGAGAATAAAAAGTGATGTTTAGGTCCTAAGTCCTAAATTGTTCCTCCCCTAACAATTTAACTTGAGCTTGAGAAGGTTCACTTAGAGAGAAACCTCATTGTTCCCCCCCCAAAACCATGTTTAGGGTCACCTCAAGGCCCATTTTTAGTGCACAAAACCTACTTATGGTGCTTGTATCCCACTTGTATGATAAAGAACCATTTCATATCCATTATAAGGATTCTTGGTGTGGGAGTTATATGCATTCCTATTTAGGGCCTATTTTATGGTTTATTCATGGTGTTGATATCCCTCTAGTGGGTCATATATACCCTACAAGAGTCTTGTGTGGTGTTTAAAGAATGTGTTTAGTGGGTTGTAGTTGTTTTTAATAGTTCTTAAGCATGATAATATCCATTTAAGGAAAAGGGCCCTTTTTTTCCTCTCTTGACCTTGGTTATACATAAAGATCCATTATTTGTTGTCAACTAACCTAGTCATGGAACCCTTAGTCTCCTTTTGTCTCCTTGGAGGTGAATGATACCTTATAGAGGTCATACGTGGTGGTTTGAGGACTCATCAATGTATATTGAGCCTATGAAGAAAGAATTAGGGTTATAGGCTCTTGTTTCCCTCCCTTAATTATGTTTAAGGACCCAAGATCCATCCATTATTCCTAAGACCTCTTAATGGTTCCCATATTCAACTTGTATTTCAAAGACTCCCTATAGACAACCCATGTCATGGCTTCTAGGTGTTGTTCATGGTGGTTGAGATTGATAAGTTTCAATTACAACCTAAGGAATTTGTTTATCCCCTAAACACGTGTATGTCTTCACACCTATTTTCTAGTGCACAAAACCTACTCATGGCTCCTATATCTTAGTAAAAGATCAAGTACCCCCTATAAAGTTTCTATGGGTTGGCTTAAGGAATTATTTAAGGATTTTGAAATCATGAATCTTAAATAAGATTCTAATTCATTTTTTTTATTCTTTGATGATGGTGAGGGTCCCATGTGGTGGTCTAAATATTCATTCATGGTGATTAATATTGAGAAGTTATGTTTAATACATGAGGTTGTTATTTCCTTCCCTCGACCATGTTCAATATCCTCAGTCTATTTTTTATTTACCATAATCATTGTCAAGGCCCTAAGACCCATCTAAAATGGGAAACACATTTTAATCACACCCATATCCAATGCCTACAGAAAAGACACCCTAGTGAGGGATAGTGTCATAGTTTCTAGGTGTTGTTCATGGTGTTTCAACTTGAGAAGGTTCAATTAGGGTTTAAGGATCATGTTCTGTCCCTGGACCTTGTTTAGATTCTAAGACCCATTTCTAGTGCATAAAACCTACTCACAAATATTTTGTCCCACTTGGAGGCCTATAAATAACCACTAAAATGTGTTGAAATATTGTAGCTGCAAAGAGTGTTTTATTTATTTATTGAGTCATTATTCATTAGATCAATCCTCTTTTGTGGATTGATCATGTCAGGCATTGTAATTGGCAAAATAACCTTTTGTGTATTGGTCAAACCCTAATTGTATTATGAAAATTAAGAAGTCATCCCCTAATCCTAATTAAAGTGGTTTTAACCACTAAGAAGACAAGTCAGCCTTGCACCTCATTATAAATAAAGGAATCCAACCCCTCATTATCTCACTCACTCATTCTCTCATCTAGTGTGCAAGTTTGGTAGTTGCATTTGGAAGAAGAAGGAAGAGAGAGGGGCATTGCTCATTGTTGGATATTCTCTAGTGTTTTGGTTTATTGTCTTGGCATTGTATTGGCTATCTATATTAAGGAATGTTTTATTGGGTTTTCTCCCCCATGAGGGTTTCCTAGGATAAATTTTGTGTATCTTGTGATTGTGTTTCTCTTATTGATCCTACCTACGCTATTGTTATATATTAAATTGAAAACAAACCTAATAATAGCTTAAACCTTAACATGGTATCAGAGCTAAGATGAAGAGAGCATCTTTCACTGGATAAAGAAAAATGTCACTATTGTCGTACAAGAAAATTAGGGATTTTGTTGAAGAGGAATATCATATTAAAAGCATCGAGAAAAGTGTGTCCTAGCCTAGGGAAATCTTTGTCACCTTGAGCGCACTTTTTCAGTGGACATAACTCCTGGAAAGTGAAACCCTAGTTTTCATTAGTACCAGAAAACCAGAAAAATAGAAGTATTAGAAAAACAGGAAACCAGAACCAGTACCAGAAGTACCAGTCCATATTTCCACAAGCTTAGTTTCAAGGGGTAAAATTTGAATTTTTAGAAATATGACTGCACCAACTTACTCACCTCAGCTCTGTGCATCTAGCCCCTGGATCATAATTTCAAAATTTGAAGTTTGAAAAATTAGGGTTTCCTCGTAAAACCCTAAGTTGCAGTTGCAGTTGCAGTTTAAGAATCAGTTGCAGTATCAATTGCAGTTACAGTATCAGTTGAAGTATCAGTTGCGGTATTAGTTGAAGTATCAACTATAGTACCAATTGCAGTCACCCTTGAAGTTTTTAAGACTTGGTAACTATTACCATTGCTACCAAATGGTGACACTACCTACAAATAGTATCAAAGGTATGTATTCACATATGTTTAAAGTGTTAATATTTAAAAGGTATTTGCAGTAGAAGGGATCTCTTGCCATAGATCCAGAAGGATCTCAATATCCAACACATTCAAAGGAATAATGTAACCCAGGTTTGATTACTCTGATATGCATCTACTTGTTATGAAATTATTTTGATCTAGGTTGAATGTTGAAGCTATGACCATCATACTAACCTTTGGTCAAAATTTAAGTCAAAGTATTATATTGATTAAATTTGATATCTTAGAGTTTATCCTCTAACCCAAATTTCTATAAATATAACATATTGTCTTAATATATAAGACAGGTTGAAGAAAGCACTTGTCATCTTGAGTGAAGGAGACTTGGAAGAAACACAAAACACTCATTATTGAGGACAAGACTCCAGGTTCTAGGCTTGGTTAACTAAGTTGATAATATTCAAAGTTTCACATGACAATTTGATAACTATAACCCCTTTACAAGTAGGCATAGTTGAGGTAGCAGTCTTTGAAAAGTATTATACCTGGTAGCATGTCAGAATATTGAGATAAATGCTTAATGTAATCATTTACCAGATACAACTAACATATCCTCTAGGAGAAACTTCTTGTGTTGGTTCCATGTTACCATGGAGGAATGTTTGATCAAAACACTAGAAGAGTGTTTACCTCATTTCGTATTGTATTTCTTACTTTTGATCTTTGTTTCAAACAGGTCACAAGTGAAAGATATAAAGGAGCTAATGTGACGATTATTCATGATATTATTTGATTTACTATTATAAAAAGAGTATTATTCTTTCTTGTTGTTTTGCTGACCTTGTTTCGGGTTACATGTGATAACTATGAGAAAGTTATAGTGAAGGTTGCAGAAGGAAATAAATTAGATGAGACATGAAGCAGACTATGTACATAACCATATACATTCATGTACCAAAGAAGATAAATAAGAAGATATCTTTCGAAATCCATAGTATCTCATATGGAGATTGATTAAAAGCAATAGAAGGATCCAAAGATGGCCGAACATTAGAACAAGAACTCACAGTAGACTTGTTCAAAGGATAATGAATCCACCTTGACAGGAAGCATAATTCACTTCAAGTCTGACTCAAATTTTCATATTTAGACTTGGTATTCAACACGAAGTATACCCCATAAGAGACGATGAAGTCCTTGTAGACTCAGAAGAAATCAAGAGTAATCCTAATCTCAGAAAGGATCAAGATAAAGAGACAAATTCCAGGACTTGGAGATAGATGCCATGAGAATACTAGATCATAGCTTCAAAAACTTCTAGGAGATATGAAATCTCCTGGGAATATTCCCTTGTTTCAGTGACAGCGAAGGAATCTAGTCAGAAATACTAGGATATGGAATTTTCTATGAGACTAGAGGAGAAGTTAGAATTGACCTCCAAGATTGATATAACAGATCAAGAACGTTGTAGATGTACAAATAATTATGTGTTTCCCGAGGATTCTCCCAGCAAGAGGGAGAATACTATGCTGAGACACTTACTCCAGAAATTGAAGAAATAGTTCCAGTATTCATGAAGACAACTAGAACAACCATGATTCATATATAGTATGAGATGCAGGTAGAGAAATCCCATTTTTTAAAATTGAGTGGAAGTTGGTGCGGTACATTAGTTGGGACATGGAGACATGACTACAATAAAAAATAGAGTCACCTCCATGAAAGAAGAAGATCTACCTTCAGTATCAGTTATTGAGCCACTCTCAGTTTCAGATGACGTTGTTGTCATGATAGAATAAGAGGAGTTACTCATAGATTTCAACAGTCACAGTGAGAATAGAGCAACCATTCTCAGCTTCAGATTAGCTGCAGGTGCATATTCCCACTTCCAGAAGGAAGAGTTCCGGAAAGAGGAGAGGACATACTCTCAGGCAACGAGACAGATAGTTTTTTGAAAAAAGCACATAGAGCTAGCACATGATTGTGCAGATTAATTTGTAGCTGAGAAAGTCTACTAGATTGGTACAATGTAATGTGATTTTTTTTTTTTAAGTTGAAGATAGAAAGAATCGGGTCTGCAGGTTGAAGAAGGATCTGTACACGTTGAAGCAAGATCCTAGAGTTTGATATGGAATAATTGACAATTTCCTAAAGATCTTGGGCTTTACCAAGAGTAAAGATGATTCTAACCTTTACCTCAAGGTCATGAATGATGATCCAGTAATGTTACTAATATATGTAGATGATGTATTCTTGACAAGATGAAGAAAATCTCATCACAAATTTAAGAAGAAGCTATAGAGTTTGATGAAAGACCTAATGCTTTATCTCTTAGGTATTGAAGTTTGGAAGCACCCAGAGAAGATCTTCCTTAACCAAGGAAAGTATGTAGTTGAAATAATGAAGAGGTTTAACATGTTGGAATGTAAATCCATGTACACACCCATGGAAACGAAGTTGAAGCTCCTGGAAGACACTTCGTCAGAATTGGTTTATGCTACTCTATACAGACAGATTATTTGTTCGGTGATGTATATGATGAATACCAGACCAAATATATGGTTTGTTACATTTTGAGTCAATATCTGGTAGAACCCAGATGTGTTCACCTTGATGATGAAAAACATGTGATGAGATACCTTAAGGGTACATTGGATTTTGGTTTTTTCTATACTAGAGATCATGACTTTAGATTGTATGGATATAATTATTCAGATTGAGTTGGAAGTGTTTCTAATATAAAGAGCACTTCAGGATGTTTTTTTAGTCTCGGGTCAGCCATGAATTCATGGTAGAGTAGGAAGGAACCCAATATTTCTTCTAGCATGAGAAAAGAAGAATATATTGTAGCATGTTCCACCAGTTGTGAAGCCATATGGATTTATATTTTGTTGAATGATCTATTTGATCTAGAGATGGAAGCCACCATGATCCTATGTGATAACCAAAGGTGTATAAAAATGATGTGTTTCATGATGAGTCAAAGCACATAGAGATCCAATATCACTTCATTTGTGATATGGTGCAGAGAGGAGCCATAAAGCTCCATTATGTTGGCACATATGAAGAGGTTGTTGATGTGTTGACCAATCGCCTGTCTCGTGTAAAGTTTAAGCACTTTCAAGACAAGCTTGGTATAGTCTGAAATGTACTACCTCGAAAGGGGGAGTAGTGTTGATGATACTATGGTATCTTTACCAATAGAGGGTAGCTCAGTTAGGATTTTATATCCTAGGGGACTGATCCTCCCTGGATAGATCCCAAAGGTCCATAAGGATGGGTTGTCAGAGTACTTGTGCATGTATATGGTAGCTTTGGTCAGTAGTGGTAGCTCCGTTAGGATTTTATATCCTAGGGACTCTTTTGATTCCTAGGAAGATCCTTTGGATCTTTCAGAGTACCACAAGATGTTGATGCCAACCTCATGCTGAATATTTCCAGTGTCGTGCTAATGTTGTTGTGATGCCAACCTCGCGCTGAATATTTCCAGCTTTGTGTTGATGTTGTTGTGATGATATCCTCGTGTTGAATATTTCCAGCTTTGTTCTAATGTTGTTGTCATGCCATCCTCGTGCTGAATATTTCCAGCTTCGTGATGATGTTGTTGTGATGCCATCCTCGTGATGAAGATTTCCAACTTCATGTTGATGTTTTTGTGATGCCAGCCTCGTGCTGAAGATTTCCATATTTCTGTTGATGTTTTTGTGATTCCAGCCTCATGCTGAAGATTTATAGCTTCATGTTGATGTTGTTGAGATTTCAGATTCGTGCTGAATATTTCCAGCCTAGTGCTGATGTTGATGATGCTCCAGCCTTTGTGATGTGATATGGTTTTTGTTTATGTTGTATAATCCTTTTGTTTTTATTGATGATGATGATGTATTAGTGTTATACTACTCTATGTTGATGCAGATGATGACGATGCCACTTCAGATTCTTGTTGAAGATGATGATGATGATGATGCCACTTCATATTCTTGTTGAGGATGATGATGATGATGCCACTTTAGTTTCTTGCTGAAGATGATGATGATGATGTTATTTCAGCAATAATGATGAATATGATAATGTTACTTTAGCCTCACGCTAAAGATGATGATGATGTTACTTTAGCCTCATGCTGATGATGTTACTCCAGCTCCATGTTATGAACGATGATGATGATAAAAACTTTCGATGATTTATAGATATGCTAGTTATTGTTCCATATGTTGTTGATGGTGTTTCCCTCTCTCTCTCTCTCTCTCTCCTGATGATGTTGTAGAATACCCTTGTTGTTAACGAGGAGTGTTGAAATATTGTAACTGCAAAGAGTATTCTATTTATTTATTAAGTCATTATTCATTAGATCAATCTAATTTTGTGGATTGATCATGTCAGGCATTGAAATTGACCAAATCCCATTTTGCGGATTGGTCAAACCCTAATTGTATTATGAAAATTAAGAAGTCCGCCCCTAGGCCTAATTAACGTTGTTTTAACCACTAAGAAGACAAGTTGGCCTTGCCCAGTGAAGAGACACATTTCTAGCACCTGCCAGCTAGTATAAATAAAGGAAGCCAATGCCTCATTATCTCACTCACTCATTCGCTCATCCAGTGCACAAGTTTGGTAGTTGCAGTTGGGAGAAGAAGGAAGAGAGAGGCACATTTCTCATTGTTTGATATTCTATAGTGTTTTGGTTTATTTTCTTTGCATTGTATTGGATATCTATATTAAGGCAGATTTTGTTGGGTTTTCTCCCCCATGTGGGTTTCCCAGGATAAATGTTGTGTATCTTGTGATTGTGTTTCTTTCAGTGATCCTACCTATGCTATTGTTATCTAGTAAATTGAAAAGAAACCTAATAATATCTTAAACCTTAACACAATGGACTCATGTATTACTTAAATGACTTATTTAAGGCTCTTGAGAAAACAAATATTCAATAATATCCCTAGGTTCTTGTTTTCCTTCATTGATCATGGTCAATACCTTGTTACATATATTTGTTGCACAAAGCCTCCTAATGGAATCAATATACGAATTTGATGCCAAATATCCCCTATGGAGGGATTTTTTTTTGGTTTGCAGTTGTTATTTATGGAAATTGAGACCAAGAAAAGACATTTAGGGCCTAAGGCCCAACTTTTTTATTTCCCTAACCATGGTCCTCAATATTCAGAAGGTTCATTTATGGATTAATCACGTACGCCTTGAGACCCATTTTCAATTCAAAAATACTACTCTTGTCACTTATATCAGACTCAAATGTTAAAAACCCTTGATTGTGGCCACAAGAATCATTCCTAGTGTGGGCTTGAGAAGAATTTTATAATGCATTATACGCCACTAATATTGGACCCCAAATCTTGACTTGGGAAAAGAGACCCACTATTGTTGTATCAATACTTTTAATAAGTCCCATGTATGATTATTGGACCAAATATTCCATAGAAATGACCTTCTAATGGTTTTAAGGTCAAATTTTGAACCATTGTAAAAACAACATGTGCACATTAAAAATGTGCATGTGTTATTTGAAGGATTCACTCCTACTTGTAATATTTTATGAATACATTGTAATATGATAATGAGGTATATCATGCATAGAGGTTTATGTTTGAATCAAAGACGAGGAGAAAAGAGATGAGTTAGGGATGAAGATCAGTTGAGAGGTTCAATGAGAGATTATGGGAGATAGTTATGAATATGGTTGAATTGAATATCTAATTATGAAATATTTTTTGTGGTCACCTAAAGTTGTATAAAGGGACCAATTGTACAATATAAACACACACAAAAATGGTATGATTGAATATAATTTCCCTCTCAGGGGTTTCTTGACTATTTAAGTCTGGATGTCCCTTGATTAGTGCGTGTTTCAGTGTATTTGTTATTGATCTCAATCCAAACATTTTTGGTATTAGAGAAAGTTAAAAACAATTCATGTATATTTAGTTGGATTTGGATTTCATGATGATGTAATAAATTCATGTATATTTTGGTTAGTTTGGTTGTTCATGATGATGTAATAGTTGATATATATTGTTGTGTATTATTTTGAGAAAAATAGTTGTCCAAGAAGCTTACATTTAAACTAGAGCCTCATTGAGAGACGATGTATCATGCAAAAAATAGTTAGATAAGGACAAGCTGAATCACAAAGATAATAGACTCATGAAAATTTTATTGTTCTATTGGAAAGAGATGGATGCTTCTTGAGAATGATATCGATTAGTTCCAAAATGTCATAGAATTTGAACATGATCAAAGATATATTATTCAAAGATATAAAAAATAATTAAGATGTGGCATGATGTGAATCATACTCAAATCAATAGAAGCCACATTATATTGAAGAATAGTGAAGCAATGAAATATTTGTATTCCCCAATGCCTATAGATAACCACCAACACGTTTTATATTTGATACATGTTTATTTTATCAAAAGAACACATGTGAGACTTTAAATGGTTGTAGACGTAGATAAACAAAAGCATTAGTTTATAACCAAATCTAAAATATGTGAGAAGATCAAGATTGAAATTAGAAGTAAATAAATACTCCAACTATAATTAACTAACAAAGGTGAGAAAGTCGTCATAATCTACCTATGGTTGAGGTTAATCCACAAACAACCATGACTTGGTTATGGGTAATCCAATGAAAAACCGGGATTTGGTTATGGGTAATCCAAAGAAAATCCAAGGTGATGATTGATGATAATGGAAGGGGATTTAAAAGTTTCGTGACTCAATAATTGTTGATGAACCATGTACGAGAAAACATTTTCTAGATAACTAGTGGATATAGTGGCTGGAAACCCATGTATTCTAGTGGAGGTAGATTTTTTTATATAGACTTCAACAAAAATGATGTTTAAATTTGTAGGTAAAAGGTCTAGTTTAAAGTGGATGAACAATAAATAATACTAAATATGAGGGTTGGAAAAGATAGATGATAGAAGGATGAAAAATCCTAAAGAATATTAAATATGATGAACATAGAAGAAGAATATGGAGCTTTGACCAGTTGAAGAGATAGATGATGATAATTGGATATTAAAACAACAAGCATTCATTAAGGGTGAGTATGAAGGATTCACTACTATATGTGATATTTGATGAATAAATTGCAATATGTTAATGAAGTAGATCATACATAGAAGTCTACATATGAATCAAAGGTGAGGTGAAAAAGGCGAAGTTAGGGATGAAGATCAATTGAGATATTCATGGAGAGATTATGGGAGATATTTATGAATATGGTTGAAATGAATATCTAATTACCACTTATAAAATATAAATTCACATAGGAATGGTATGATTGAATATAATTTTCTGCTTCAAGCGTTTTTTGAGTGTTTAATTTGTGATTTCCCTTTCTTGACGCATATTTCAGATTATTCTTTTGTGAATCTAAATCCCTAAATTATTAACATGTGCATGATTTTGTTGGAATAAAAAAATAAAGGCATGACACACAACATCATTGTCTCTAAAAAAAAGATAATCTTTGCACAACCACATGTATTTCCTAGGAAATACTATCATTTCAATATTTTTTGTTCTTTAGTGTGACTTTGTTAGGTTCCTACCCTAACCCCCTTACATAGATACTTTATTAATGTACAATGCCACCTTCCTTGAATAATTCCCATTAAATAGTTAGTTAATAGTCATTCATTGTAAAAAGGGTCCTCTTTATTAATTAATCCCAAATTAGTTAGTAGGCCCTCATTTTTTTTTATCACTAGTGGAATCGACAATTGAGTTGGTCTCGTACTCGCATGACACAGGTTTGATTATGACCACTACCACTATAACCTCCAGGTGTCTATGTATTCCCCTTCCAAAGACACAGCTAAATCAGAGGGAATTGAACTCAAAAACTCATAGAACTTCATTTTCATGACACTTGCCAATTGAGCTGCCCCCCGAGGGATTTTAGTAGGCCCTCATTATAAGTGGGTCGATAGGTAGTTAAGATTCTGTTTGAATAGATATATATTGTGTAGAAGGTTATTTAGTGTTTTTCCAAGAATTTTTATTGTATTTGGACCATTTCTCTTGGAGGTTTCCCCCTTGAAGAGGTAAGTGAACATAACTCTCAATTTTGATAATCAAAGAGATATTTCTTAGGGTTTATCTCTCTTTTCTCTTGTGTATTTTGTTTTTTCACTGCACTTTATATGATTTATTTAATTTTTGGGGGTTAAGTACACTACAAGTGGTATCAAAGGTCTTTCTTTGGCATGGAGTGGGCGAATTTTTTGGGGCAAAGTAGGAAGTTATTTTCTCCTTTCTGCTGATTTTTGAGGGAAAAAAGAGGATGGTAGCATTCAGGTCAATTTATGAAACTTTCTATACAAAATTTGAAGAATTTATCTTAGGAGCTAATTTAATATAAAACAATATCCAATTTCAAAAAATCAATCATCCCAAATGGAGTCTTAAAAGTGGAGATATCATTGATTTAAAATCATCCCTTTTTAGGTTTTTTTTTTAGGAAGGTTGTGAATTTTGTAGTTTGGATGTCTTTTGATAGAGTGCATAGATTTTAGTCATACTAGTTATAGTAGATATAGAGAAGCTATGGAATTTTTTAATTGAGGTCATAATAGTAAATATATGAAGTATATCATAATTTGTTATCTTTTTACATTTTCATCCTCAAGCCTTACCTTGCACGGGTTACTTTCTAGTGATTTTAAGAGATTTTTCTTGGGTCAGAAAGCTCATTAAATTTCAATTTATTTTTAGAGATGTGTATTTTCATCTTTAAATAACACAGTGATATTTTTTTCAATGGGTAAATTTATGGTAAGTGACAAATACACACAATAAATGCACGTGGAATCACATTGTTGGAAACCCTTGTAACTCTTTTTCGTACCCTTTCAAGTAGCACCACATAAGACAATACATATATATGGAATCTCACTTACATGTACCCTTGGGTATATAGGAAGTTCCCTATGTATAATTGAAACCAAATTTATGTAAGCTAATAAGACTTCTTGTTGCTATAGTACATTGAGAACAACACTCAAGGAGACCATTGCCTAGTGCTTGGGTAGTTAAGTAGTATGGATAAGGACACATTTGAGCCTCCCTAGTTAGTTCCCTAATATATTGGGTCGAGTAAAACTGTTGGGCCCTTGCACGTATATAAGATATATATAGAACCTAGCACTCCCTTGTCCTTAGGACCCAGTAAATTTTTCCAGTGAGCTCACCCATGAAGGATAATACATATGAGCCACCTCATACTTCCTTAGACAACATGACCACCCACTCTACTCTATCTAGGTTGGACTTTGTGGAAGATCATCTTAATAAAATCAACAAGAATATAAATGGGTTGGATGAGAAGTGGTACAATAATTTAGGTGAGAGGTTGGATAAAACGTTGGATGATAAGTTAGGTAGCATGGAAGAAAGATAAATTACAAAGTTGGTGCCTTATATAGCTTGAGGCATACGAAAAGAAGAACACTGCAATATACAACACATTGAGCCACACTAGGAAGAAAATTCTAACTAAGGACCCAATGAAAAACCTTTTTAGTCCCACAAAACAATAGATCAATTGATAATAACACATGATACCATTGTCCCAAGGTGCACCTGAACAAGTTTGATGGTTCTAACTAGTCAAGATATGTCACTCAGATGGAACATTAATTCTCCCTTGATGGAATTAGTATGACATGATGAAACATAAGAGAGGGGTCTTGTATCTATATATGGAATGTTGGAAATGGTGGGAATGGCATAAAAAATCCTATGTGGTTTACATCATCTAGAGTTAGTTTGTCAAAGTTATCATTACATGTTTTGAGAGAGATACTCACTATTTAGGGTGAATTACCAAGTTACGCCAAAGAAGCTCAATCAATAACTTTATGGTATCCTTTGAGGAATTATCCATTTGTACAGAGAAATCAACATATACTTCATATAAAAAAAAAATCATTAGTGGCCTCAAGGAGGAGATTCAGAGAAAATATAAATGAAATGTCTTATTACATGGTTGGAAGTGACTCAGATGTCCCTAGAAGCAAAAATGGTGATCAATGCACACAAAAAAAACATCCCTTGTTCCTTGCACTTTTCATCCCCAGGGTAGTTCCCTAAAAACAAATCCTACTCATACATTGCAAGTAGAAATTAAGGTTGTGTCTAGAAGATATTGTAGACTACCAAAGACATGGAATTTTCTATAATTGTGATGAAAAAGATGCTCCAGGGAATAGGTGTACAAAACATGAATTGTTCTAAATTGATATGACCACTTATACCTTTAACAAATACACAACTATCGAAGATATAACATAATTACATATTGAATACACTAACACTTATATTCAGTCAATTATTGAACCTCCATTACCTCATGAAGAAACCCTAATATCTCTGCACGAATTATTGATCATTTTGACTACAAAGACCTTGAAACTCATGGGAAAGAACTAAAAAGTCATAGTATTGGTTGATAGTGGTAGTAATCAAAATTTCATTCATAAGAGAGTCAGAGAAGAAACCCTTACACCCAGTGCACAAGTTTCAAATCATGATGATCAATGGATATATGATGAAATGTGGGGGAAGATATGAAAATGTCAAACTCTATATGGGATACTATTATCTCAAAACCCATATCTTTTACATTAATAAAAGTCATTTTGATATAAATTTGGGGCAATAATGGCTACGCACATTGGGAATAGTCACCATGGATTTCAAATAAATCTACATGAGTTTCACTAAGGATTGTCATTTACACACCCTTCGAGGGCTTCAAGAAAGATTTCCTAAAATAGTTATCTCTCATTGTATTGACAGTATATTGAAGAAGGGACACTATAACATTATTTCCATTTTAATTCCATACAGGTTACCATAATACGACACAAGAAATCCACCCATACTTGAAGTTGTTTCTCAACAAAAATCATCAAGTCTTTGAGACACCAAAGGGTTTACCCCCTTCTCAAGGAGAGAATGACCATGGAATTCCCTTAATTCTAGGAAATCAACCACCAAATGTACATCCTTATTGACACCCTTTTGCACAGAAGAATGAAATAGAAAATATCATTCAAGAACTATTGGTTGTAGGGGTCATACTCATCACAAGTATTCATCATGTTAAATAATAAAGGAACTTGGTGCACGTGTCATGATTTTAGGGGTCTCAATAATTTGACAATCAAGGACAAATTTCCCATCCCAATTATTGATGTTCTCCTATATGAAATTCATGGGGAAAACTTTTTCACTAAGCTTGATCTTCATTTAGGATACCACAAAATCAAGATGAAGGAGATAGACAACCCTAATAAAAACTTTAAAAAAAATGAAGGTCACTATGAGTTTCTAGTAATGCCTTTTAGTCCTTGTAATGCCCCATCCACTTTCCAAAGCCTCATGGACAATATTTCAAACCTTCCTATGCCAATTTGTGTTGGTATTATTCGATGTTATATTGATATATAGTAAGTCATGGGAATCAAACATAGACCATGTCGATAAGTCCTTGAAACTCTTGAGAGATAACCAATTATTCCTTAAGAAGCCCGAATGTACTTTTGTGGCTCCCGAGGTTGAATATTTGGGTCACATTGTAAGTGAATAGGGAGTGTAGGTTGATCACAAGAAAGTGGAGGCTAAGAAATATTGGTGTCATACAAAAACACTGAATATATTGAGGGGATTCTTAAGACTTACAAGATACTATAGGAAATTTAGGAAATTTTCTAGAAAAATCGTAGTTCCCCTTACTTCACTCCTTAAACATAATTCCTTTGTCTATAATGTTGCAACAACATAGGCCTTTGATACTTTAATGGATTCCATATGCACTATTCCATTATTAGTAGTTCCTAACTTTAATAATACTTTCTTCTTGGAATGTGATTCCTTAGGTAGAGGTCTCTAAGTAGTATTGATGCAAGAAAGGCACCCATTAGCATTCACCAATAAAACATTGTGTGAATGAAATTTGGGAAAATCCACATATGATAAGGAAATAATGGATATCCTTTATGTATTGGAGACTTGGAGGCCTAATCTTATTGGAGGCATTTTCAGATTAAGATTGAACATCATTTTCTGAAGTAGTTCCTCGAACAAAGGTTTTCTTCACCAGAGAAACATAAATGTCACACAAATATGTTGGGGTATGATTATGTGAGCATATATAAGAAGGGTAGAGAGAATTTTTTTTTTTATTGTTTATCCAGAAAATTTTAGGAGGATGGGTCACTCTTTCCTTATCATTACCAAGTACAATATGGTTCGAGGAAGATCATGGGGAATTGATAGAAAATAATACTTTAAGGAAACTAATCCAATGACTTCAGGTATATCCCAACCCAACTAAAAGTTATACATTGAAAAAAGATACATTCTGGTATAAAGGGAGCATTTCTCTAGAAAAGATTCAACCCTAAATAAATGAGTTGTAGAGGAGCTACATTCATCACTGATAGCAGTCCACTCTGTATTTCATAAAACCTATGAATGAACTAAGATTTTATTCTTCTGGGAAGGAATGATAATAAATATCCAAGATTTTGTAGCATCCTTTGAAACTTTCCATTAAAACAAGGGAGATATGGTGAAGATACTGGGATCATTGGAACAACTAATAATACCAACACATACCTGGACAAACATTTCAATGGGTTCTATTGTGGTTCTCCCAAAATCAGGCAAGAGATCAGTCATAATGGTGTTGTTTCACAATCTTTTAAAATATACTAATTTTTGTTCCCTAGATTATCCTTTAACTCCTTCCTTAGTTACCCAAGCCTTCATGGATGATATATTCAAGATGAATGGTATGCTCACTTTCATTATCTTGGATTGAGACCCCACATACACTAGTAAATTTTGGCAAGATGTAATATCCTAAGACTGATCCCTAGTTGTAATTGTGAATGTACATATGTTTTGTAGGTTGGTGAGCCAAGTGATTATGAGTTAGGCGGCTTATGTGATGATTAGACCAGAGAGCCTAGATGATAAATAACAATGAGCCTGTTTTTTTATATGTAAATACTCATATCATTAATATAAAATACATCGTTTCATGTAGATCGACTATGATAAAAGAGAATGGGGGACTAAGCTCCACTAGGTAGGGAAAGGGATGGGTCTAAGAGGCTAGGAAAAAGGGATAAGTTTGAGCGATTATATCTAAGTGAATAATATTATATTATTATTTCCTAAAAACTGAGGTTGGACATAATCTATGTTATCCTAAGTTCCTACGAGAAGGGAAACAAATTATAGGTGGAGCTCATGAAGCTTCATGAAGATAAGTGTCTGATTTGGGACATGCAGATATATTTGGAAAACTTGTCATTATTTTGGGTTTCTTTTCCATTCTTGTTGATTCATCCCATGCACTCATGCATTCATGCAGGGGGTGATTACTTCCATCGTCGACATTTATATATTACAGGAACCTCTAAAAACTGCATGCCTCTTTGGGGCCATATCCCATCCTTTCTTATCAGTAGATGAAACCCATGATCCTCTTGGGTGACACATCACACCTATGCTTACCTAATATTGTGTTGTACCTTCCTGATAGGAGTAGTGCCAATTTCAAAATCTGAAGGTTGTGGTTGCTTCTCTTACATCTGCATTGGTTGAAGGTTAAAGTCTTTTTCACCTAAGCTTGTTGTTGGTTATCTGGGAGCGTGAGTGAAGAGGTGGGTTGTTAGGTCCGTGGAATGAGCAAACATGTTGTCAGGCCTATGAGAAACTCTCTCCAGCTGAGAGATTTTGATGGAAAAGAAGAAGTAGGTTGTCAATCCTGTGAGAAATTCTCTCCAGGTGAGAGAGGTTGTTGGGGAAGTGATTTCTCCTAGAGGGATCCCAACAAAAACTATAGTGATTTGAGAATTCATGTCTAGCCTGTTATTGAATCCCTAGAAGGGAAGTGGATAAGTCGATGGATTGTTTAACAATGAAGGTGTATACTTCCTGAGGTGGGACAGACATTTGGGGAATCAGAAGTTGTGAGTTTTGTGCATAAGTTGGCTCCTGGGAGGAAATCCTTCCTGAATCACTGTGTAGTATTCCATTGTCTCAACCTAGCCTAGGAATCCCTTTTCCCGGGTGGAGTTTACTCCCATCTCGAGGGTGACCCACTGGTGAGAGTGATTAGCAATGTGTTCTATGGATGGGAGGTTCATGGAAGGTCTGTATGCAGTTGGTGGCCATCAATTAAAAGATGAGTACCAATTTTGTTAATTTTACATGCCATGTTTAAGTACATGTCTGATATTTATAAGAATTTCCTGCATTTGCTGCATGTATGTTTTTACTGTCATTTCCACATAAATCTTTGTTTTAGAAGAATATACATATATATGTCTGTTTGAACTTGTATTTTAAATATATATATATATATATATATACAGTGTAAATGAAGAAGTTATGTAAGTGACATGCCCTAAGAGGTGGTTCGGGGTGTGTTACAATATGGTATCAGAGCCCATGTTTTCAACACTGAACCTGGATGGGAAATGAATGTGGAATTTGGAGTTAAAATTACACAAGGATTTGATGTACATAGTACCCGAGGGGTGTTGAGAGAGCTCCTGGGTTGTAATTCAAAGCTCGGGAGGAGTGGTGGTGCAAGTTGTAATAGTAACCATGGTTAAGGGCCATAAAAATTGAATTTGAGTCATATGATCTATTCGGGGGAAGGTAGACCCTTCCTAGATGTCAAATCTGGAAGACGATCACGACGTATAACCCCCAAGTGCTTCGAAATTCGCTAATTTGGTGAGATTAAATTTTTTTCGACAAAAATTGCCGAAGTCGGAAGCTCAAAGTCTTGGAGTCCAGAAACTCTGGAATAGCAAAATTCGGAAATTTAGAGTTTGGGAGAAATGGGGAGTAATGTATAGGAAAGCTTCGTGAGTCCTCAGGTTTTCGAAAATTCGACGTTCAAGAGATTTTGGGTGTGCAGGTGTAAAGTTCGTTGAAGCTCGAAGTTCTGAAGTCACGGAATGTCAAAGTGATGTGGCATGCTGACATCACCTAAGGTGATGTGGAAAAATGTAAGCATTCCACATGTCAATTTGTTTAATGCCTTTGGTATTCTATTGTACCAAAGAGAACCAGACATGTGCCAACCATTAATTGGACCACGTGTCACCCATCAGATAGGCCCACATGCCCGTTCCTTATTTTCTACCACATAGAACCCTTGGTTCTTAGTTACTTATGAAGACTCCGGATATTCGGAGTTCAGAGGAAATGAGGTGAGATGAAAGAAAAACATCTAAAGCCCAAATTTTCAGAACCCCACAGGCCCGAAGCTCCAGATAAGCAACTATTTTCCTAGCACATGGTCACAGTCCATGGTTGCTTTAGATTGGGGGCCAAAGAAAATGGTATATGACCATAAATTGTTTTCAAGACAAAAAGAGGGCCTACAAAAGGAGTCTGTGGGGACCCGAATTGTATGAACCTGCACTTAAAGAAGAAAAGAAGGCATGTGAACCTTATGAGAGGATCCAATAAGGGTCCAAGAGCTCATTTTTCTATGAATAATAAGAACAACTATGTAGGGATTACATCACATAAAAGACAATTTTCAATTGTCCATAACATTATGATTAAGACTCAAAATTGAGCAAGAAAGTAGTCTTGGGAAAGAGGATTCCAGAAGGCCAAAGAAGTCTAAGTCCCTGACTACAAAAGAAGTGCAAGGTGTTCATAGGTGAACCTGTTTCAAGTTCCAAGCTCAGGAGGAGTGGTGTTTTTCAAAGCGATGGGAAAGTTCAAGTATTCGGGCTTGTAGAGGAAGAGTCAAAGGCTGAAACTTTGAAGAATGTTGAGAAAAATTCTTCATCTAAAGGAAAGTTGCACATAAATAAAAGGAGGAGCTGAAACATTCATTGGATCAGATGTAAGATTCAACCTGATCTATTGAATCAACCCTCAGTTAGAAGGAGAAGCACGCAGAGGAGGAGAATAGATCTCAACAGTCATATCTGAGCGTGAGGATCAACAACCGTCGAATCCATGTGGAATATATCAACGGATGAGAACGATTGCAGAAGTACAAAGATAAATTAATGAGGGGGATATTTCACATCTCACATATTTCCATTGCGAAAGTTGGGGTTGTTGTTAAACCACGATCATGTTTAGGGTTAGCAATCGAATAGGATCATCAATCTTAAGGTTATCGACAAATCAATTGTTTTTCCATTTTCTGGAATGCAACACACATAATATTGTGGTTGTAATGCCTAGTAAAGAGAACTTTAGGTTCAGTGTGATGGTAAGAAATAAATTGGTTCCTAGTAAAGGGAATTAAGCCTTGCTTATGGGTTTGAACATGCGGATCTTATATTAAGCTCCTTGGAGGCTAAACAAAACTATGATATATTATGAGAGAAAACAAGTTATTTGAAGGAAACTAGAAAGGAGAAGAATGATCCTAGGACACCCCTTTGTGGGTTTAGATAAACCTAAGGTGAAATTAGGGTTGCATAACTATGGATAAAAATCATGGGAGGTGTATCCATGTTGAAGATCCAAATTCTATAAGACATCATGATTGGAATTATAATTCATCCAAGTATGAGTTGGGGTAGATAGATCCAAAAAGTAAATAAAAGCTGAAGGTTAATATAAACTTATTGTTTGGCTAGAAATGCGAAAGAAACCAAGAGTGATTTGGATAGAAAATGCTTAGGTCAGAAATAATCATGTATAGTAATTACAGTGAGAGCACAAGAAGATTCAAGAATCTGGGAATAAGTGAAGACTTTTGGGATCAACAAAGAAAAGATATATAGGAAGAAAGGGGCTGCTACGATTAATATATAAGAAATTATGTTATGGCTTGTTGGACATCCATACATAGAAAGGGAGAATTCTTACATGTTCACAAGTGTTTCTTATGATGTTGTTGCATATGGAAGGAAGCAACAAAAAGATGAAGTGTTGATTATAATACTGATAAAAGGGGCATGATATATTCTACCGTCATCAACTAATCAGGTAGTATAAAATTCGTTTAATGGAATCTATGAAGGTAACTATTTCTCCTTTTAAATTATGTTGCATAATTTCCAAAGCAAAATTCAGGTAAGAATTTTCTCGGATTGAATTTTTATAATACCTAGTATGGTATTGTTTAAGTGTAATAACATGAATGAGATACCACTAGGTGTGGTAAAGTATATAATCATGTTATATTTATCAAATATTTTTATCTTTTGAATGCACACACTAACATAGTAGCATGTCATGATAATTTGGTTATGAGGTAATAACCAAATAAACAAAAGATAAGAACTTGTTATAGGAATGATGCCAGGAAAACTAGTCATGCATGAGACCATGATATGATTGGATATGGAAAGGTTATATACCACACAAATACCCAAAATATTCCCATATTTAAATAATGATTGGACTGCAACCTTTCTTCTAACACTAATGTACACCACGAAATTATATTCTTGGTGTAGTGTTCGGGTTGGAAAGGAAGGAATCCAAATAATCGAGAATACAGTGGGACGTGTGTGGAGATTGTGTCAAGATATTGACCAAATTTCCAATTTATGGATGGTGCAATACATGAATTAGATAAGGATTATTCTGAAAATCAATGCAAAGGTGCATTGAATAGAGATACATTGAGAGTTACACTCATGCCTAGTAAGTGGCAGAGTTGCATGTATGCATGATATAATTGTATACTTAATTGCATTCTCTGAATGCGTTTTGTGAGTGCATGCATATATATTATTGCATGGAAATAAATATACTAACAGATGAAATGTTGCTAACTCATGAAGGTGAGAACATTTGAGGAGTTGTTAGACATCGCAATAGAAAATCTCCGAGCCAAGTAGTCACATGAGCATTGACTACATGAAATTTTTTGTTTAGAAAAGAAGTAATAAACTTATTGATATTAATTATGAACAAGCGTATGCATAGAATTATAATTCATTATATCTAATCAATTGTTTTGTAGTTGTGATTGAATTGTTAGTTATAGACAATTATAAGATCATGTTGTAAGGAGTTTTTACCTATTGCAATAAGAGTATGATGTATAGGAAATATTGACAATTTGTTGTCTTATTGAAAGATAGGAGCATTGTAGGAAAACTGGAATTTAGTAATGTTCTTGTTGAAATCTAGAAGAAAGATTGCATCCTATTATTGCAACAACAATGAAAAAATTATGAAATAGAATTTCATATTTTAGGGAAAGTTGAATTACTTATAGAATAATTTTAAGTTCCAAATGAATTCTTTTATATTCTCTCATGATAACTACATGTGTGTGATGCAGATGAGATATTATTGATTAATGATGGAATGCTGGGAAAGAACAACTACTGTTGAGGACACTAGATCCCTATAATTTTAGAACCTTGGTGGGATTCTGGCAATGGGTCAATGCTCTACTTGTGTGTGAAATCCTTGGCAATATGGATCGTTGAAGGAATGCATAGAAGTGAAGGGATTCTTGAGCCTGGAAGGGTGAGTGCAATAAGGAGGAGGAAACTCAAGGATGCTTATGGCATGGTAGTTTCCATAAGGAAAGTGTGTCAAATGGAATAGTGAGTTGAATTATTTCTGGAAATAGATTTAGGGAATAGAGAAATTCCCTTCCAACTACAGTATGAATACCATAATTGGTGTTGAAAAGTAGAGCACCAGATGCATAACAAGGTTACAATAGCTAAAGATTGGATCTTTTTGAAGAATTTGAATTGTACATGTATAAAAAAGTTGTACTGAGGATAGTTCAAAAATAAGGGGAGGGGATTATAATATCCCAAGACCGAGCCTCGATTGTAATTGTGAATGTAAATATTTTTTGTATGCTGGTGAGCCAAGTGATTATAATCTAGGATTCTTATGTGATGATTAGGCTAGAGAGGTTGGATGCTAAATGCCAATGAGCATGTTTTTGTATATGTAAATACTCATATCATTAATATAAAATACATCGTTGCATGTAGACCAACCATGATAAAATAAAATGGGGGAATAAGATCCACTAGGTAGGGAAAGGGATGGGGATAAGAGGTTAGGAAAAAGGGATAATCTTGAGGGATTATCTCTAAGGGAATAATATTATATTATTATTTCCTAAAAACTAAGGTTGGACATAACCTATGTTATCCTAAGTTCCTGTGGGAAGGGAAACAAATTATAGGTGGAGCTCATGCAGCTTCATGAAGACAAGTGTCTGATTTGGGATATGCAGATATATTTGGGAAACTCGTCATTCTTGAAGTTTCTTTTCCATTCTTTCTAATTCTTCCCATGCACTCATGCATTCATGCAGGGAGGTGATTACTTCCATCACTGACCTCTGTATCTTGCAGACACCTCTGAAAACTACATGCCTCTCTAGGGCCATATCTCATGTTTTCTTATTAGCAGATGAAACTCCCAATCCTCTTGGGTGACACATCGCACATGTGCCTACCTAAGCTTGTGTTGTACTTTCTTGTTAAGAGAAATGCCTATTTCCAAATCTGAAGGATGTGGTTTCTACTTTTACATGTACATTAGTTGAACATTGAAGTTGTTTTCACCTAAGCCTGTTGTTGTTTATCTGGGAGCGGGAGTGAAGAGGTGGGTTTTCAGACCCATGGAATGAAGAGGCAGGTTGTCATCCTATTGAGAAACTCTCTCCAGGTGAGAGAGTTTGTTGGAAAATAAGAAGTAGGTTTTCATTCCTATGGGAAAATCTCTCCAAGTGAGTGAGGTTGTTGGGGAAGTGATTTCTCCTTGAGGGATCCCAACAACAACTATAGTGCTTTGAGAATTCTTTTCTGGCCTATTGTTGAAGCCCTGGAGGGGAAGTGGAGCAACCGATGGAATGTTGAATAGTGAAGGTTTATACTTCCCAGGGTGGGATATGCATGTGGGGAATGATAGACTGTGAGCTGTGTGTGTAAGTTGGATCCTAGGAGGAAATCCTTTCTGATTGACTGTGTAGTATTCCATTATCTCAACCTACCCTACGAATCCATTTTCCCAGGTGGAGTTTAGTCCCAGCTTGGGGGTGACCCACTATTGAGAGTGGTGAGAAGTGTGGTCTATGGATGAGAGGTTTTTTGAAGGTCTGCACGCAGTTGGTTTCCATCAATTAAAAGATAAGTACCAATTGTGTTAATTTTATATGTTGTGTTTAAGTACATGTATGTTTTTTTTGCCATTTCCGCATGAATCTATGTTTTAACAGAATATACATATATATGTATGTTTGAACTTGTATTTTAAATATATATATATATATATATATATATATATATATAGTGTAAATGAAGAATTTCTTCAAGTGACATGCCCCAATAGGTGGTTTTGGGTGTGCTACAATATTTTATCAGAGCGTACATAACCCCGTAGCCTAAGACTAGGTTTACTATAGGTTATGTATCAGAACTTAGTATTAGAGAAGTATTGAATTGAACATAGCCTAATTATAAGCTGGGAACATTACACAAGATCTATTTAAACTTCAAGGTATACAACTAAATATGAGAATTTCATATCATCCTCAAACCGATGGTAAAAGAAAAGTGGTAAACAAGTGCTTCATATCCATAGGTGAAGCATATTATATAATTGATTCCATTCCAATTACAACATCAATTCAACCTCTAATTAATTTTCATCAACAAACAATTATAAATTTGAAGAAGACATAGAAAATTTGGTAGACATTGAGTATATAAAGGGAGAAATTAGACATTGATCATTTGAACAACCTTCCACTAAAGAGGATTTTGTGGTTAAGGATATTTTTTAACAATTATATGTTCATCATACTGACCACCAACATGTCAATAAAACTCCTAATAATGATCCTTAGGTTAATAAAGTGCTACGAATTCTTGGTGAATTTTTGTGATGTCATGGTGATGGGTTCCAGAATTTTTGTCCACCTTACTTACTTCATCTATATAGTGTGCAATGAAGAACTCCTATGCCTTTTCATGTGGATGAAAGTGTCATAGTGATCCTTAAAGGTAATTTACATAAATAGGCTATTGATTGGTAGTAAAATAATAATAATTAAAGAGTATTTTGAATTAAAAAATGATACATTTGAATGTCAATATTATTGGCTTTGTTAAAATCACACATTTTCATTGTTTTAAGAATTTGTTTAGGCATAAGAATGGTTATAAGTTTATATACCACTAATCATGTTGTTGGAATTGTCTAGGATAATATTAATACAATTTGAAAGAATACGTGTCTGAAATACCATAATGCGACTTGTTATGTATCATCAAAACTAATTGTAAACAAGACCACAATTCAACATCAATTAATCGCACATGAACATCTAAAATTTTAAACCAAGTTCCAGAGGACTTTGAAAGTATTCTATTAGAAGAGAAACGCTTTAAAACATGAGTCAAATATATTATTGATTCTTCATTGGTAGTATACCTCATTTTGACATGAATTTAATTGAAGCTATTAAGAGGCTAGTCTAGAATTTTTGGCATGAAAATTATTAGTCTTCATCCAATTGAAAGGATGTGCTAAATTTGAGAGGGAGTTCTAGGGAATATAAAATCCACAGTTAACACTCTATTAACTTGAAAAACGTGACTTTATGAAATATTCAAGAATTTGAACAAGAAGTTAAACCTAGGCCAATGATATTTTAAGAAATTGAAACCTTGGTACGGAAGAATATGCACAAACCATAACACATGCTACTACATATACCACATAGAATTCGATTATTACTGTAAAACATATATACACATATACCAAGTTTTCCCTGCTAACCATGTGTGAGAATTCTTGTCCATACAACTAAAAATTTCACCCAAGTACTTTATTCATAGCATCATGTGTCCAAGGCTGAATGGGAAAACAAATTATGCAAATCTTCTTTAGATGGGACATGCACCATGTTTGGTCAATTTTTGTTATTGAACTAGTATATTCACAAAATCAAGGAGTATAAATTTGGAAGGATGGTCATTGACATGTATAACTTCAAATATGTTATTTATGATCTATAGACTATGGGAAATAAAGAAAAATGAGAGCATTGTTGATGTCCTAGGTTAATGTTGTGTACTTAAAGGAAATATTTATTTAAAATTGTTCTTAGTATTTCAACATATAGTTTTAAAAGGTAAAATTGTACTTATGCCATTATTTTTGTGTCACTAGGTATGATTATGTGATTTCATCAAGGAAGTTTTTAAACAACCCAAAAATATGTTCAACATGTCCATGTTTCATGATGGTAAGATGATCAATTTAGAATATGTAGTGATATATTTCCCCTTGGTTATATACTATTAGTTGTGTATTCTGTTGAGAACTACACCCTCCAACCAAAAAATGAGATCTAGAGCCAATATCATAATTCAAATCATGTTATCATAATGGCATGTATCACATTTAGGTATGGTCCAGATAACAATAAAGGTAGGGAGATAATATTGATGGAGTATAACTTCTACACAAGTGGTAATAAGTTCCACAACCTACATTGTGTATAAAATTTCTTTCAATTGTTCTAGGATCACTTGAAGGAGAGAGATATACAAATTGATCAATATTGACTTTGGTTAGATGGTTGTGAAAGCTAGTTCAAAAATTCCCAAGCATTTCAATGGTAATGTTTTTTGCACAAAAAATGTAATGTGTTTCATATTTGGAGCTATTTCAAGATTGGGCATAGGAAAGCTAAGCATAATAGATCTGGTGTATGCAAAAAAATTCTACACCATATAAGGAGGAGATGATGTTTATGAAAAATTATCTTATTTGAGATGTAAAATCTACAGTCCAATTGTATTTAATAGTAATGGTAGAGTAATAGTAATGGTAGAGGGAACAAGAAAGTGAGAGGAATAAATAAGGAGAAGACAAGAAAATGTTTTTTTTTTGGAATGTAGTTGATGTAGATTTTTCAAATGCATATCATTGCAGCACAATGTGTAGAAATCATGTATTTAATTTAATTTGATGCTTAGACAATCTCGTATTCAAAATATGTACATGAAAATGTATTTTCATTTGTGGATCATGTAGCACTTATGAATGAGATGATCGAGAATAAAAGAATTAGGTTGATGCATGGGATAACATATCACTTTCAATAGACGTACATGTAAATTTTGAATCAACTTAGTTATAGGAGGGATAATAAACTATTTCACTAGATTATGATCATGTATCAAATCTTGTACAACTAGATACAGGTTATGTTTGGAAAGGCTTTAATATATTGTGGGAGTAATATATGATATTTTATGATTTATATATCTTAACAACCTCCTACAAAGTTGTGTTTAACCATGTATTGCACTTTTACATGAAAAATATATGTAGTGGTTCTTTAAAAGACAATGAATGGGGCATTGATTATTGGTTGGCATGATTCCTATAACGGAAGAAAAACCTAAACATGTTTTTAACTAGTAATAAATGTAATGGATTTATTACTGGATATATGGTTGTTAAGGATGAATGCCATACACTAGAAAAAAAACAAAAAAAATACCAGTGGTTATTTATTCTTGGATCACAAACTAGGTGCATATGTATGCCATTAGACAATCTTATTCATTAGTACAAACATCAAACTACAAAATAAATTTATAGAAAGAGTTTTTCAAAGGAATAATACTTCTTGCCTCGTTCAAATAAGGAGAAATTGATGGATACCTTTAGTAACACAAATGATATAGATTGCCTACTCAAATGACCTTAGGTTAGTATATACACAAGGTAAAATGAAATCTTCAATCTTGTTCTCTATTTTAAGGTTCGTGGTTTGTTTGTTTGTTTATTATTATTTAAATACATTTACAGATGACTACAAATGTTTTAGTGAATGCTTCTAACATTGATTCCCTTCTATGTGCCTATTTTACACAAAGAATAGTAATTACTTGAAAATCCATCAATAAGAGAAACTATGTTTTTCAACACCACCAACCAAATTATCAAAAAGATAAAATACCTTATTTCAAACCTAATTTTACTTCTTGTTTCACATTGCCTAACTCCCCTAAATTATTGTCTAGGTTTTCATGAAATGTACACTGCCATCCCCCACCATTGCACATCTAGTAATGTCCTTCTATTTCTCCCCCACACTTATCTCTAATTTGGATTCAAAGGTATTCCCTCTTGAATAATATTGTAACGACCTCCTCGTTACGACAAAACTCGGAGAACAGGTGCAATTTTTTTTTTTTGTTTAAGGTGTGTGCACGCATGTAGAAGTAACAAACACACTTGACTCTACGTCGACGCTCGATAACCAACAAGACACAACCACGATGTTCAGCACAAGAAGACTGAAGGCACACCATGAGTAACTGCAACAATGTATGACCATAGGCATAAGGCGCACAACACAAACATTAAGACCTACTGGGGGTGCACAGCAAGAACACAGAGGGAAGAGTCCATGGTGTTAGGGTTACTATTTCTGCATAGGAAAGCAGGGCGTTAGTCTTATGTCTTCTAGAAAGAAGATTAGACAGACTCCTGGCCGACTGCTCAGGCAGAAACTAGTAACCCAACCTAGAACAAGACGTAAGCAAGATGAACGCAACAAGACGACCCCGACATATCACAGTGACCACAAGCAATAAGCGCCCCTAGACATAAGGCGTACAACTAGCAACTGTAAGCAAAAACGACACCAGGTGTTAATGTACAGTACAATCCCAGACGGAAGAATCCCACAGTAGAGTTTACTATTTCTGCACAGAAAAGCAGGGCTTTTAGTCTTATGTCTTCTTGAAGGAAGATTAGACAGGCTCCTGGCCGACTGCTCAGGCAGAAACTAGTAATCTCTATCAGGTGTGTTGCAAGAGTGGAAACCCTACCTTTAAAGGGCCCGAGACTCTTGATACGGCACAAGATTCCTTACACCGGAAAAATCACTCACACAGACATATATACTAAGGCGACAAGAGGGGTCTATACCCCGCCCGACACAACAAATCAAACAACCAACTGAATACTATCAAGTACAACATAACAAGAAGGACGACTACGTCCCTTGCGGAAAGCGCGTGGAAAAAGGGACTCCGACAACGGAACCCATGTTCAACATTAATCAAGACTCAACAACCCTCATTTACTAACTCCGAGTAATTTAACACATATAAATCCGGGTCTTTCCACTAAGTAAGTCTTATCAATGTCAAGAGACTACACTAACATTACATTAAGATAACCATATCATCTCCTTTCTGATTACAATAGCATTGAAATAAATAATGGTCATACGTTTCAACTCTAATCTTGCCATCTTGTTTATAAGGTAAGAACAACACAATTTCCTATTTCAACAATACATTACAATTATGAAATTTATAAACAATATTTCCCTTATATCGGTATGCCATAACATTTTTCCTTCACCTATAGCAATAAAATTATCATCATATTTGGATATTCAATAAACCATCATATTTACAAATGACAAGGTATAGCAATTACAATATTTAAAATGACCTTATTTAAATAACAATATTTTAACAAGGGGCCCTATATAAAGATATTTAAAATGTCACATCTAAAATAGCAACATTAAAAGGACAAAAGTAACATCATACTAAATAATCATCAAGTATACCAATAATTGATAATACCATCACATATTTTAAAAAGGGCAATATGTAAAATAACCCTATTAAAATGTCAACAATTAAGAGGGCAATATTTGGAATTGACAACCTATCACCATTACAAATGACAACGATTAAGACAACCATTAATTAAAGATGTCAACAAATAAAATTACATCATAATTAGGGGTGACATCCATTGGTAAGTATTCAATATACATCATATTAAAAAGGGAAATTTACAATGATAACATTTTAATGACAATAATGAAATAGAGGAAAAACAACTGCAATTGGTTAATTAAAATAGAGGCAAAACAACTATAACCACAAAATTTTCCCAAACGATTCTAATATTGCTTTCTTGAATATCATTTATATTGCCATTTCATGTACAAAGTCATAATTATAGATCTGTGCATGGTGGTACTGTAACCATTCGTTTAACGCTGAATTACATTTTCTTAAAGTTAGATTGCAATCTTGAACCTAATTTTCAACTTGTCAGATTTGAGCAATCGTATAAACCAATCACAAAAACAAGTAGAAACGCTACTATCGCTGGCAAACTGATGGGTTCGTGGGTGGAGGATTTGGCTAAAATTTTGTTGCCTAGAGATATTTGCTGAATTGATTGAAATGGTCAGGTTCATTCTGTATCGACATCTAATTATTCTATTCTGAGAAGTCTAAGTATGAATGCTCCTTGGGTTAAGTTAATACGCTAATTTCTGAGCAAGGAGGGTTAACTCTCAGTGGATTTGTATGATGATTTGATGCAAGGAAGGGCACTTCTCACTGGCACGAGCCCAGTGCATGCGCTAACTCCCGAGAATATATGCATATCATTGTGTGGCAAAAAGAGAACCCAATAACAGAACGATTCATGACTACGGCAGTTTAATAATTCGTTTCAAATTGAATTGATATTTTCATTGAAGTTTAATAACCCTGTCGAGTGACAACAAACGTTCCATAAACATTAATTCTACAACAAATTCATAATTTGTTTTGTATTGGCAGTATCGACTTTCATTTAAAGGTGGTCATCGAAAACAACAGAGCGCATTCAACAACCATCTAACTTGTCCAGTAAACAAAATGCCACTGTATCATTTCAGCAACCAAATTTCGGACAATCATTTAAATGAAAATCTAAGTTTAGACAGAAAACAACAATCTGGGTTGCTCATTAAGAGTTATGTCACGGACAGAGTTTGCTTCGGGGTTAAATTCAATTGCCTGTGCAGTAAAATGAATTGCCTATTTATAAAAACGAATTGCCTATTTATTAAAAACGAAATGCCGGTTATTAAAAACGAAATGACAGACATTCAAATGAGGGACGGCATAGTATACATGAAGTGCCCACCTCCGAAATAACCACTGTAAACAAGGAGATCACCTACAGTCCCCAAATCGTTACTGTAAAAAAATAAAAGCCACTGTACACATTTGCCCACTGTACAAAAGAAACGTCGAATGACTACCAAATGCCCCATAAAGCCATTGTCCACTGTATAAAATAAAACACCCATAGAAGAATCGCTCAAGCTTAAAATAAAAATGCCCAAATCAGATTCGCTCATGGTGTAAGGTAAAAACGCCCAAATCCCAAGAAAACACAGGTCAACGTAAAACGAATCAACAGTCTATGGATGCCAATGAATCTAGAACGCCCAACGCCCAACCCAGAAGGCAAATGCCCGATTGAAATTACGAATGCATATATGAAAACCAGAAGAAGAAATTCCGAATCAATCTACAGGACCGCCCAAACTCAAGGAAAACCCACACATTAATTTATTTTCCCAAAAACGTGTCACTACCATCATCAACAGCAACGAAATATAAAAATGAAAATTCTAGAAATCCACATCCATTAACAATTTTAACCCAACAAAATATTGCAGAAAGATATCACCGTAGCATACGAAAGTGAACCACAACGGTTGAAGCCACATATTACACATAATGCATCATATTTGCCTAAGAGAATAACTAGACAATCTACTCTACCAGAATGTAGAATTCATACCGTTGCCTCTCGCCGGCTTCGGAAGACGTCCCGTGCTCCGCGCCGCGTCCCGCGCTCCATGCCGCTCCCGCTCGCCGACCATAGCGACCTCACCGGTACCTCCCATCCAATCTCTAGGGGTACTCTGCTTCCCCCTTAGCCCCCCGAGCCGCAAAGGGGCCACACAAGATCTAGAGATAAGACTAGCTTCTCAGCTCGCCTCCACGACTGAGCTACCACTCCAACACAGCTGAGATAAACCCAACTCCTCATAAGCAATCCGTCAAGACACAATCCGGCAGTGTAACGTTACGCTAACCGTTTCTCCCCTTCTTCCTTCTTTTCCCCTTCTTTTATAAAAATTTGAGACCCACCTACTTTCCTAAATCATTATTAAATTAATTTTTTAATGACAAACCTCTAAACATT
>SNQJ01S0042758.1:76498-104370 GCA_010110895.2 Picea sitchensis
CCTGCACACTCAATGAAACTGAGTCAACAACACCTGTCTACATCAAAGTAGTAAAAACATCATGTCATCTAACTTAACGCATCATAATGAAGGAACAAGTTTTATCATCATAAAAATCCAGATCACTTGCGAGCAAGTGTCCTCAAAGAATAAGTTTTGTAAGTGCGCCAGAGCGGGATGTTACAAATATGTACAATAGGTCTAGATCTTGGTATTTGTCTGTTTTTCCATACAAGCCCTAAATTTAATAGCCATAATTCATGTAACTCCCCTAACTATTCCTTATAAATTTGTTCTTTCATTTTTTTAGCACTTATGCAATGTCTCCTTTCAATCAATGTATTTTTATTATATTATAATATAGGAATGTCATTTTTGAGATCCACTTTTTCCATGTTTTCTATTATACAAAAACATTCATTATTACACTGTTCCCACATTTCATTGTTTTTTTTTTGTTTGTTAATGTGGCCAAACCTGTTGGCATCGGGATTACCCATGGCTTGAGAAACCGCGACTCAGGGGAATCTAAGTCGTCAAAATCACCCAGGGATCGCACCCAGCCTGATCCACACCAACCCTTAACATGGTTGGATTTTTTGTCCCCGTAGGTTTCGAACCGGTGACTTTTCAATTCCCACATTTCATTGTTAATACACACCATAAACCATAATTAAATGCCATCATTCTTCATTATATCCAGTGTGGTTAATACATCGTCTTTTCTATCTTTTTAGTGGCTAAAATATGATTATATCATGGTTTACTTATGAATGTTTGTGAAGCATGATTCTTGTACTAGCACAATCAGTATTCTTGTACCATAACAACGATTCAACATTTCCACACCAATATTGTCATTCCGGTACCTGTCGTTGTTTATCATAATCGCACACTTTGAGAAAAAAAACAAAAAACATGTGTTTTCTCTACAGCGATGTCGGCATATGGACACATGTGTCAAAATACACCCAAGTCACATGGATCTACAATCATAAAGTACATATCTCAACCAAATCACTTAAATTATGCAAATGAAGGACAGGTCGAGATTATTGTTTTGGCATATGATTTTTACAATTAACCACATGGAGCTATTCTAGAAGTATAGCATGGATTGAGTCAAAAGGAGAGATGTGTTTTCTATTTTGACACTCTTGTTCTCATCTTCGTTTGAAACCACAAATTTTCCATCTCAAATGTCAATCTCATGAGATCGCCCAAGAGCAATTTGGTACAACAAAATAACAAGAAAAACATTTTGATGAAGGGATCTGCTATATTTTTGTTTTGTAACCAAGAAAAGATAGTATTTTTGTTGTATTGACCCATTATATATACGGTGATCAACATGTAGTGGTGACACATAAATTGATAAAAGGCCGATGATTGTTCCTAAATAAAACTCCATTTTTGTAACTAGATTTGCTTGTTAATGAAGAATTGATTAATCATTGGGATTATAGACTTCATTTCCAAACTGATTTAAGCTTCCAGGTTGTTGCCTCAGTTGGGAAGGGCCCCTCAGCTTAGGTAACATCCTATTTTTTTATTATTTTCATTAAATTAGTTGCAAATTATATTTTGTTTTCTTTGCATTTTATCTCCAACTAGTGTGATGATTTCCTTTTATATTTAACTCTAGATCTATATTATTTTAATTCTCTTGATTTATTTTACGAATTTTAAGATCGTTCCTTGAAGAACACCACAAATCTGCACCAATTTCACGCCATTATTTTCTCTTCATTCTTACGATAGATTGATTTCTATCACTTTCTTAATCACGATCTACACTACCAATAACCTTGTAGACAATTGGAACATGATCATTGTTTAGCCACAAAAATGATTAAAACAAATAAAAAAAACTTCTCTGCAATTGCACCCTCCTCGCTCCTCCTCATACAAATCTATTCACACGTGAAGTTTAACATATATATTGGAGAAAACAATCAAAGTCTCTAAGTTTGTATTTGATTAAAAATCTGTGTATATACATATTTTTGTGCATGACTTACTCCAATTTCAAGTACGGTGACTGTTTCATTTTATTTTATTTGTTAAAGTATTATAATGACTTGGTAAGATGTTAGTTTGTTATTTAATTTGTTAATATATATGTTAGTTTGTTATTTAATTTGTTAATATATATGTTAGTTCGTTATTTAGTTTCTTGATATATATATTCATTAATATAGTGTTAGGTTAGTTTGTTAATATTTATTTTTATTTTTGTTATTTAGTTAATATATTTTTGTTAGTTTGTTATTTAGGTATTGTTTTTTAATTTTTATATTAGTGTATTATTTTATTGTTAATTGTTTTATCATTTGTTAATAATTTTTTGTGTAAATATTGTAATGTTGTCTCATATGCATGTAGTTAAGAATAAGTGAGCATGAAATGGATAGAGTACATTTCTTTTACATCATTTCTTCATTTTTTTTGTCGCTTCGCCTTTCTCTTCATTTTGATTTCATCATTTTCTTTTCTTTATTTCTTTATTTTTTGTCGCTTTGTCTTTTTCTTCATTTTAATCCTAACTTTGCTTTCATTCATTCCATTTTGAAGTGTGTTTTTTGTATTTAGATTAGGCTCGACTAACTCCAATCTTTCACATATTGTTCTTGCACCTCGAAGCTTACGAGCCTTGATTAATAATTTAATGTTGGTAATTAGTGCATATATTTTACCCCACATTTTTGGCGCCATTGTAGGGGAGGTGTTAAAGGGATTTAATTCTAGGTAGGTAGGTTTCCTTTAAATTACACAGCCTGGTGGAGGACAAGATGGTAAGACGAGAGGTAAGAACCTATGCATCCACTTTAGTGGGTCTATACCCAAACCCAGGTATGTTCCTTTTGCAAGTGTGTTTCTCTTTCGCAAAGTGTGTTTACTCTCCTGCAAAGTGTGTTTACTTTCCTGCAACTGTGTTTCTTTTAACGCAAGTGTGGTGCACTTTTCAAAAATTTCAATTGGTTTCTATTATTTCTTATGTTTTTCTTAAAATTGTTTTGAGTGTGTGTTAGTTTTCATTTCGTTTTCATCAAAAATATTAAAAATCAAAAATATTTTGGGTGTTGTAAGAACCCTATGTGCTAATCCATGTGTGATATAGGACCCATCAACTAGCAAGATGGATTCAAAGATGATAATGAGTTTGGGAGAACTCTCTCAAATCTTAGTAGCAGTTGGGATCTCTTCTTCTCAGGAAGAGAACATCTTGACTGTAGTCAAGAACATATCTACTTCTCCAAAATAAATAAAAGAACCAAAGTTCCATGAGCCACATCCACGAAAAGATCTAGAATCCTTCTGTAATCACCCTTTCCAACTTATAGAGTTGACTAAAGAATCATGGACCACATCTGGTGGAGAGACACCATTAGAACTGAAGATCGAGAAGTTCCTAATATGCCTTTCTGAAGATCCTCTATGGACTAACGAGACCAGTCATTCGACAAAATATGATCTACATGGAATGATAGAGGGACACATGCAGATTTTTCTAAATGAAGAAGTGAACCAAGAACATCATGACTTTATCGAACATTGGTTCTAGACAACGACCATATTAAACCACCACTCTCTTCTTTGACAACTCTTCACATCCTATCATTCGAATAAGTTGGTTCCTCATGTCCGGGTACTTATTAAAGTATATTGTTCAAACCTGAATGTGAGTATATTCATGATCGTGTTATGCATGTGGCTTCATTGGAAATATTCATATATTTGAAAATGGGTATTTTCTTAAGTAAGGTAGGATAATAAATAAATGAATAAATGTTTCATATAGTTGTTAGTTTGGTGCAACATCATTTTTTATGTATTTTTCAATATTTGTAGCTATTAGGATGAGAAACTAATATTAAGGGAGTTTGTTGCCCCAAAATTTTTAATATTTTTATCAACTGATAGTCAGATCTTTTTCCAAGATTTCTAAATAAATTAGGCTATGATGATTTTTTTGAGTTTTGCACGTATCCTCTTTTCAATTGGATTGAGAGAACATCTTCATGGTTTATTCAGGAAAGTAATTTCATTTCTTTTGGTTTTGTTGTTTTGTAAAAATTGTCTTCTATTTTGTTTTGTTATTACCTAAGACTGTTTTGGGACAACTGAATTTCATTTTCTATTACCCCCCCTAAAGTTTGTTTGTTTGAAAATTGTTCTCTAACTTTTATTAGTTTTCCCTACTATTTTTTTGAACTATTTTCCTTGTTGGAATTTATAGTTTAGACAATTATTTACAGGATAAAACTAAAACTAAAAATTTAAATATCAAACCCACGACTTCTTGACATAACCAATCATTTTCATTTCTTTGAGATATTTCTTCTCCCTTATTTATACACAAATTTAGACCATTTGTTATAGTAGTAGTTCATAGTCATGTTTTTTTTAATTATAGGATTACATAAAGTTAAAAGTCCATATTATGAGACCCATAGGAAGCTAGTACAACATGATCTTATCTCAAAGTTGGCCAGTAGAACATATTCATTAAATAGTAGCAGGAGAGTAGATGATGTTTCTACCCATGGGAACACTACTATAACCATATGTGAAGAAGATTATCTTAGGGAGTAGAGGTACTTTAGGTTATTCTATAATGGCCTCATCCAACTCACATTAAGTAAATTTAACCATGATATGTCTTCGGACTGATCTAAATACATAAGTCTATTTTTAATGTGAAAAATATTTTATGGGCAATTTGTAGAATATCTTCCAACCTAATACCATCCCATCCTGTAGAAAGGTTTTTAAAGTTGCTCCTCCATTCATCCATGAAAAATAAACCTATAAAATTTTATATTAAGGGTGAATTTTGGGACAAGAGGATCTGATGGAAAATGGG
The DNA here is from genome assembly GCA_010110895.2 of Picea sitchensis. NCBI lineage: Eukaryota > Viridiplantae > Streptophyta > Pinopsida > Pinales > Pinaceae > Picea > Picea sitchensis. The sequence goes on from SNQJ01S0042758.1 coordinate 81,366, forward strand.
TGTAAGAGGCGAACTCGTCGGGATACTGAACAGGTCTGTTGGTAGCAGGTACCAGCTGTGGTATGACTAGGAAAACCCATCAGGGTACTGAACAATCTCGTGGGAAATGGGGCATTCTTCCTAGGCAGGGATATTTCTTAGATTTCAAAATTACCCCATTGGAGTATTGAATAGACTTGCTGGAAATGGGTTCTAATTTTGATATGCCTAATCTATTTTTGTCTGTATGAACGATATACTTGTGTAAATAATTAAGAAGAAGAATTCATGGTTGAACTAAAGGTTAAATAAAATCCATCTATTTTCCATTTGAGAATAACCCTAATTTGACCTTAATACCTATCATACAATTCATACTATATCTAATATGTACCATCCTAAGAGTGGGACCATGATCTTAGAATCTTAATATACTCAACTGTGAAATTTATCTTTATTACTTAAATGATTGTAGATCTTTGCAGAGTGAAAAAGGTTGACTGGTTTCCTATGGGGTTTTCATTTGTTGAGACCGCTAATACTCTTTTATTTTCTTTCCTAAAGGAGAAGAACATAATCCATATTCTAATTTATATAGGGCTCTTTTAACATAAGTGATGATAATGTTTTGATGAATTTTGTTTAATCAAGGAAATAGAAATATTTGTTATAGAATGGAAAACATGATTATACATTTTTTGTGGGTTATGATTGAATTATCTCAGTCAATCATAGAGGGAGAATATTCATAAGTGATATTTGAAAAAATTTCAAATCTAAATTTTCAAAATGTGACATTAAATGTAATTCATGTTATGATAATCTTATTATCTTATGATTTTATCTCTCTATGGTCAAGCTTAGCAATCATGGAATTTGTGCCCACAATTCATAAGTAGCTCTCAGATTTTTTTTCTTAGCAACTCTTGGTTGGTATCAACAAACATTGGCAGCAATTGTTTTCTTATAGCCGCATGCCACTTAGTCTTAAGATGTTTGCATGAGGACATGCAAAATCTTGGGTTTGTGGGAGATCTCCAAATATTCAGAGTCTCACTACAACATCTCCAACATCTTCAGTTCATATCAACCATTTTCTTTTTCAGGATCTATCATATCAGCTTCCGTTCTCTTCATCTCTCATCATCTTTTGCATAGCTCTCATCAAATTCATTATCTTCAGTGTTTTTGTAACTTGATCTACCTCATCTTCATCTTTCAGTGGTCCACATCATGATTCCATATATCTTGCATCAAGTTCTACATAGTTTCCACTTCAACGTGCATCAATTAACTTGAGGTAAAACATGTATAAATATCTTTAATTTACTGAGAATTTGGAAAATATGATGCATAACCACTATCACCTACTCCACACTTCACTACACATTATTACCACTTAGAAAGTACCATCACAACTACTCACTAAGCCTTCCATTTTCACTCCACCAGTCATAATGAAAATTATACTCTGATCATAAGACCAAGCAATGCAAATGAAATATGTTGTATAGAAATAAAAAAAAAAAAAACATCTATAGTTTCTTCTTATTGTACACCATAAAAAATTCCTAAGTCATTTGAATGATTCTGAATAATAGGATGAATTCATGGTTGCCTATTCAAGAAAAGAACCACATGTAAATCTTTGACGTAGAATGGATATAAGATACAAAGTATAAAGGTGTCCAAGTCCATACAACCACCATCCCCATCATTTCACATTATACACACTCAAACCATTCACTATCACCCTCTGATAACCCATCCCTTTCTTGTCCTCCATTTTCATGATAATTTTGTTTCTCTGTTGTAAATTCATCTGTGACAGTATAATCAATTTACATAGTGTTGCTCCATAAGAACCAACACCTACAAAAAGAAACAATGTCACATAAATTCATAAGCAGACTATCATGAGTTCACCTTGTTTTCATGAGGACATGTCAATCCTTGGGTTTGGGGGTGTGTTGAGCTCCAAATTTTCCATGTTTTCTACTATACAAAAACATTCATTATTACACTGTTCCTGCATTTCGTTGTTAATACACACTATAAACCCTAGTTCAATGCCATCATTCATCATTATATCGAGCTTGTTTAATACATCATCTTTTCTATATTTTTACTGGTTAAAATATAATTATATCATGGTTTACTTATGATGTTTTTTGAAGTGTGATTCTTATACTAGCACAATCAGTATTCTTGTACCATAACAACAATTCAACATTTCCACACCAATATTGTCATTCTAGTACCTGTCGTTGTTTAGCATAATCATGCACTTTGAGGAAAAAATCAGAAACATCGGTTTTCTCCACAGTGACATCGGTATATTGGCACATTTGTCAAAATACACCCAGGTTTCCTGTGTGGACTTCCAACTCAAGGGGAATAATTTATCCAAATTAATAAATTTCTAGATATTTAATTTCAGCCTCGATTTTCGTGCAAATAAAGAATAATATGAATAATCTGGAACATGGGTGTTGTTTCTAGCATGGGAAAATGGGTTTTATGTGGACCATTTTCCAAAGAAAGGAACGGTTAAAGATTTATGGTCAGTTTTGTAACTCAGATTTTTCATGTTGCACCCATACTTTTTAATAAGCGTGAAATACTATTCAGTATGAAAGTTGGATTTCTATTTTCATAGAATTTTATCTTATCTCCAAGTCACATGGAGCTATAGTCATAAAGTACATATCTCAACCAAATCACTTAAATTATGAAAACGAAGGACAGGTCGAGATTATTGTTTTGGCATCTAATTTTTATCATTAACCACATGGAGTTGTTCTAGAAGTCTAGCATGGATTGAGTCAAAATGAGAAATGTATTTTTTGTTTTGACTCTCTTATTCTCATCTTAATTTGAAACCACAAATTTTCCATCTCAAATGTCAATCTTATGAGATCACCCAAGAGAAAATTTGGTACAACAAAATACCAAGAAAAACATTTTGATGAACGAATTTGCTATATTTTTAGTCTGTAACCAAGACAAGATATGATTTATGTTGTATTGACCCATTACATATTATATATATATACGGTGCCAACATGTAATGGTGACATAGAAATTGAAAAAAGGTTGATGATTGTTCCCAAATAAAACGCCATTTTCGTAACTAGATTTTCTTGTCAATGAAGAATTGATTGATCGTTGGGATTCTAAACTTTATTTCCAAACTGAGTTAATCTTATAGGTTGGTGACTCAGTTGGGAAGGGCCCCTCAACTTAGGTAACATCCAGTTGTTTTTACTATTTTCATTAAATTAACTGCAGATTATATTTTGTTTTCTTTGCATTCTATCTCCAACTAGTGTGATGATTTCCTTTTACATTTAACTACAACTTTGTATTATTTTAGTTCTCTTGATTTATTTTATGAATTTTAATATTAGTCCTTGAAGAACACCAAAAATATGCACCAATTTCATGCCATTATTTTCCCTTCATTTTTACGATAGATTGATTTCTGTCACGTTCTTAATCACGATCTGCACTGCCAATAAACCTATAGACAATTGAAACATGATCATTGTTTAGCCAAAAAAGCGATTAAAACAAATAAAAAAACTTCTCTGCAATTGTGCCCTCCTCGCTCCTCCTCATACAGATCTATTCACACGTGAAGTTTAACATATATCTTTGAGAAAAAAATCAAAGTCTTCAAAGTTTGTATTTGATTAAAAATCCATGTATATACATATTTGTGTGTGACTTACTCCCGTTTTAAGTATGGTGATTGTTTCATTTTATTTTATTTGTTAAAGTATTATAATGACTTGGTAAGATATTAGTTTGTTATTTAGTTTGTTAATATATATGTTAGTTTGTTATTTAGTTTCTTGATATATATATTCTTTACTTTAGTGTTAGGTTAGTTTGTTAATATTTATTTTTATTCTTGTTATTTAGTTAATATATCTATGTTAGTTTCTTATTTAGATATTGTCTTTTATTTTTTATATTAGTGTATTATTTTATTGTTAATTGTTTTATCATTTGCTAATAATTTTGTATGTAAATAGTGTAATGTTGTCTTATATGCATGGAGTTAAGAATAAGTGAGCATGAACTAGACAGAGGACATTTCTTTTACATCATCTCTTCATTTTTCTCTCGCTTCATCTTTCTCTTCATTTCGATTTCACCATTTTCCTTTCTTTCTTTCTTGGGTGTATTCTTTCAAGGGAACTTCATTTTCATACTTTGAATTTAGATTTTGTTGTCTAATTGTTTGGTTATGTTTTCCTTTAACTAGTTTGCTTCAATTTGGCTTTCCCATAGTTTAAATTTCCTACAATTTACTTCCTGCACATAGTTTTATTTCATGTACTTTGTTTTCTTGCACTTTACTTCATGCATTTTGATTTTAATCCCATATTTTATTTCATTAATTCCATTTTGAAGTGTGTTTGTCGGATTTAGATTAGGGGTAAAATCATGAAGATGAGTTACACTTTTGCTTGTTTTATGAGAAAAAAAACTGTATTTTCACAAGTTCTTCAACTTCTGGCATACAAAAGTATTTGTTTTATTTAGAATTTCACTTTACCATAAAAACAAAAGTTGTGACTAACTTTTTTATCTTTCCAATGACTATTTTTCAATTTTTTTTTATCACGATTTGATATGTCAATTTGACAATTGTTTAACAATATGTTCCTTAAACATGAAAGGAATGATAATGAGTAAGTTTTTTCTACAACAATGTATCTATTATTAAACTTATGTTTTTAAGAAACGAAATATACTGCAACAATCTGCAGAGACTCTATTTTATTATGACTATAATTTTGAATCTAACGGATGAATATTATAATTTCTAGAATTTTTTGAAGTTGACCAAGCTGAAAACGTTGCAAATTTTAAACACATATTTTTCTACATCTTGTATCTATCTTAATTTTTACTTAAAACTAAACTCTAAATATACCCTTTTGAAAAGAACAGTTTAAGGATTATGAATATATTTTTTTCTAAATTTGTCACTGTATATTTTTATAGATACTGATATTTCATTTCACCGAATCATAATGTCTGTTGAAAATATTACAGAGTGATTTTAAAAAAAATAAAAATAAAATTAGATAAAAATAAAGAAAATGAAAACAAATTATAGGAATTGCAAGTAGATTCAATTTTGGAAATGTTGGTGTCATTTTCGAAAAAAAATTCTGAGTGTTTGCAGGAGTCTGCAACCTCCAAAGTTCATGTAAGCTTGGGGGAATTATCTGGTTTCTAAATACAGTCCCAATTTTTAGTTTTCGGCTGAAATAATCTTTCGACCGAAAAGTACTTTTGTTCGGCTAAAAGGTTTATTTTTAACGGATTTCGTTAAAAATAAACCTTTCGGTCGAAAAGTATTTCTGCCGAAATATGCTTACCGCAAGAAAAACAATCATCTGGAAAATTTTGTACATGACTATCGAGGGCACTGTCAGGGCGTTGTTCGATTTGATGTGAAAACTTTCGTCCAAACAATGTTTCAGCCGAAAAATCCTATCTTTCGGCCGAAAGAAAAAAGAGTTTGGCCGAAAAAATGCCGCAAGAAATTTGGGAGACCCGATTCTCACAAAAGTGTTACCCAACTTCATGATTTTACCCTTAGGCTATACTAACTCCAATCCTACACATATTGTTCCTGCACCTTGAAGCTTACGATCCCTGGTTGATAATTTAATGTTGGTAAATTAGTGCATATATTTTACCCCACATTTTTGGTGTCGTTGTCAGGGAGGTGCTAAAAGGATTGAAGTCTAAGTAGGAAGGTTGCCTTTAAATTGCACCACCTGGTGGAGAACAAGACAGTAAGATGAGAGGTAAGAACCTACGCATCCACTTTAGTGGGTCTCTACCCAAACCCAGGTATGTTCCTTTTGAAAATGTGTTTCTATTTCACAAAGTGTGTTTAATCTCCGGCAAAGTGTGTTTACTTTCCTACAAGTGTGTTTCTTTTCATGCAAGTGTGGTGTGATTTTCAAAATTTTCAATTAGTTTCTATTATTTCTTATGGTTGGCTTAAAATTGTTTTAAGTTTTAGTTAGTTTTCATTTCATTTTCATCAAAAATGTTAAAATTCAAAAATATTTTGGGTGTTGTAAGAACCCATGCTAATCCATGTGTGAGATAGGAACCATCAACCAACAAGATGGATTCAAAGATGATAATGAGTTTGGAAGAACTCTCTCAAATCCTAGTAGCAACTGGGTTATGTTCTTCTCAGGAAGAGCATATCTTGACCATAGTCAAGAACCTATCTACTTCTCCAAAAGACATAGAATAACCAAAGTTCCATGAGCCACATCGAGGAGAATATCTAGAAGCATTTTGTAATCACCCTTTCCATTTTATAGAGGAGACTAATTAATCATGGACCACATCCGGTGGAGAGACACCATTAGAACCTGAGATCAAGGACTTCCTAATATGCCTTTCTAAATATCCTCTATGGACTAACGAGACCAGTCATTCGACAAAAGATGATCTACATGACATGATAGAGGGAGACATGCATATTGTTATAAATGATGAAGTGAACCAAGAACATCATGACTTTATCGAACATTGGTTCCAAATGACGAGCATATTGAACCACCACTCTCTTCTTTGACAACTCTTCACATCCTATCATTCGAATCAGTTGGTTCCTCATGTCCGGGTACTTATTAAAGTATATTGTTCAAACCTAAATGTGAGTATATTCATGATCTTGTTACGCACGTGGCTTCACTGGAAATATCCATATACTTGAAAATGTGTCTTTTCTTAGGTAAGGTAGGATAATAAATAAATGAATAAATGTTTCATATAGTTGTTAGTTTGGTGCAATATCATTTTTTATGTCTTTTTCAATACTTGTAGATATTAGGATGAGAAACTAATATTAAGGGAGTTTGTTGCCCCAAAAATTTTAATATGTTTTTCAACTGATTATCAAATCTTTTTCCAAGATTTCTAAATAAATTATGCTATGATAATTTGTTGGTGTTTTGCACGTATCCTATTTTCAGTTGGATTGGGAGAACACCTTCATGACTTATTCAGGGAAGTAATTTCATTTCTTTTGGTTATGTTGTTTCATCAAAATTGTTTTCTATTTTGATCTTTTCTTACCTAAGAATTTTTTGGGACAGTTGAATTTCATTTCCTATTACCCCCCTAAACTTTGTTTGTTTGAAAATTGTTCCAACTTTTATTAGTTTTCCCTACTATTTTCCGAACTATTTTCCTTACTAGAATTTATAGTTCAAAAAATTATTAACAGGGTAAAACTAAAAATAAAAATTCAAATATCAAACCCAAGACTTCTTGAGATAACCAATCTTTTTCATTTCTTTTAGATATTTTTTCTCCCTTGTTTATACAAACTTTTAGACCATTTATTATAGCAGTAATTCATAGTCCTATTTTTTTATAATTATGGGATTACATAAAGTTAAAATTCCATATTATGAGACCTGTAGGAAGCTAGTACAACCTGATCTTATCTCAAAGTTTGTCAGTAGAGAATATTTATTAAATAGTAGCAGGAGAGTACATGATGTTTCTACCCATGGGAAAACTACTGTAATCATATGTGAAGAAGATGACCTTAGGGACTAGAGGTACTTTAGTCTATTCTATAGTGGCCTCATACACCACACATTAAGTAAATTTAACCATTATATGTCTTCGGACCGATCTAAATACATAAGTCTATTTTTCATGCGAACAATATTTTATGGGAAATTTGTATAATATCTTCCAACCTAATACCATCCCATCCAGTAAAAAGGTTTTTAGAGCTGCTCCTCCATTCACCCATGCAAAATAAACCTATGGAATTTTGTCTTAAGGGTGAATTTTTGGACAAGAGCCTTTGATGGAAAATGGGTGTAAGAGGCTAACCCATTGGGATACTGAACAGGTCTACTGACAGTGGGTACCAGCCTGTGGTATGAATAGAAAAACCCATCAGGGTACTTAATAGGCTTGTGGGAAATGGGGCATTCTTGTTGGGGTGGAATATTTCTTAGATTTCAAAATTACGCCATCGAAGTACTAAACAGACTTGTTGGCAATGGGTTCTCATTTTGATATTCCTATTCTATATTTGTCTGTATGAACGATATACTTGTGTAAATCATTAAGAAGAAGCATGCCTGCTTGAACTAAAGGTTAAATAAAATCCATCTATTTTCCATTTGAGAATAACTCTAAGCTGACCTTAAGACCCTATCATCCAATTCATACTATATCTAAGATGTACCATCTTAAGAGTGGGACCATGAACTTAGAATATTAATATACTCAACTGTAAAATTTATATTTATTACTTAAATGACTGTAAATATTTTCAGAGTGAAAAAGGTTGATCGGTTTCCTATGGGGTTTTCATTTGTTGAGAGTGCTAATACTCTTTTATTTTCTTTCCTAAAGGAGAAGAACAAAATCCCTATTCTAATTTATACAGGTCTCTTTGAACATAAGTGTTGCTAATGTTTTGATGAATTTTGTTTAATCAAGGAAATATAAATATTTTCTATAGAACGAAAAAGATGATTATACATTTTTTGTGGGTTATGATTGAATTATCTTGGTCAATCAAAGAGGGAAAATATTCATAAGTGATCTTTGAAAATTGTTCAAATATAAATTTTCAAAATGTGACATTGAATGTACTTCATGTTATGATCAACTTATTATCTTATTATTTCCTCTCTGTGTGTCCAGGCTTAGAAATCATGGACTTTGTGTCCACAATTCATTAGGATCTCTCAAATTTTTGTTCTTAGTAACTCTTGGTTGGTATCAACAAATGTTGGAAGCAATTGTTTTCTTATAGATGCATGCCACTCAGTCTTAAGAATTTTTCATGGGGACATGCAAACTCTTGGGTTTGGGGGAGATCTCCAAATATTCATATTCTCTCTTCAACATCTACAACATCATCAATTCATCTCAACCAATTTTTTTTTTGGGATCTGGCATATCAACTTTCATTCTCTTCATATCTCATCATATTTTGTGTAGCTATCATCATATTCATTCTCTTCAATGGTTCTCTACCTTGATCTACCTCATCTTCAACTTTCAATGGTCCACATCATGATTCCACATATCTTGCATCATGTTCTACATAGTTTCTGCTTCAACGTGCATTAGTTAACTTGAGGTAATACATGTATAAATCTTTTTAATTTACTAAGAATTTGGAAAGCATGATGCATAACCACTATCACCTACTCCACACTTCACTACACATTATTAACACTTAGAAAGTACCATCACAACTACTCACTAAACATTCAATTTTCACTCCAGCGGTCATAATGAAAATTATACTATGATCATAACACCAAGCAATGAAAATTAAATATGTTGTATACAAATACAAAAACAAAGCAACATCTATAGTGTCTTCTTATTGTACACCATAAAGAATTCCTAAGTCATTTGAATGATTCTGAATAAGGGAATGAAGTCATGGTTGCTTGTTCAAGCAAAGAAACACATGTAAATCTTGGTCTTAGAATGAATATAATATACATAGTATAAAGGTGTCCAAGTTCATACGACCACCATCCCCATAATTTCACATTCTCCACACTCATACCATTAACTATCACCCTATGATAACCCATCCCGTTTCTATCCTCCATTTTAATGATAATTGTTTTTCTCTGTTTTAAATTGATCTGTGACAATATAAATAGTTTCCATAGTGTCACTCCATAAGAACCAAAACCGACACAAAGAAACAATGTCACTTCAAATCATATTCAAACTATCATGAATTCACCTTTTTTGCATGAGGACATGCAAATCCTTGGGTTTGAGGGTGTGTTGAGCTCCACTTTTTCCATGTTTTCCTCTATAGAAAAACATCCATTATTACATCGTTCCCTCATTTTGTTGTTAATACACAACATAAACCCTAATTAATTCCCATCATTCGTCATTATATCCAGTGTGGTTAATACATCATCTTTTCTATCTTTTTAGTGGTTGAAATATGATTATATCATGGTTTACTTATGATGGTTTGTGAAGTGTGATTCTTGTACTAGCACAATCGGTATTCTTGTACCATAACAACAGTTCAACATTTCTACACCAATATTGTCATTCTGGTACCTGTCGTTGTTTAGCATAATTGCACACTTTGAGGAAAAAATCAGAAACACAGGTTTTCTCTGCAGCGACGTAGGAATATGGACGCTTGTTTCAAAATCCACCTAGGTCGCACATGTGGACCTCCATCTCAAGGGGAATAATTCAAAGAAATTATTAAAGTTCTAGATATTTAATTTCGGCCTTGATTTACATGCAAATAAAGAATAATATGAATAATATGGAACATGGGTTTTGTTTCTAGCATGGAAAATTGGGTTTTCTGTGGACCATTTTCCAAAGAAAAGAATGGTTAAAGAGTTATGGTCAGTTCTTTAACTCATATTTTTCATGATGTGCCATATTTTTTAATAAGCGTGGAGGACTAGTCAGCATGAAAGTTGGATTTCTATTTTCATAGAATTTTATCTTATCTCCAAGTCACATGGAGTTGCAGTCATAAGTCCATATCTCAACCAAATCACTTAAATTATGCAAACAAAGGACGGGTCGAGATTATTGTTTTGGCATATGATTTTTATCATTCACCACATGGAGTTGTTCTAGAAGTCTAGCATGAATTGAGTTAAAAGGAGAGATGTGTTTTCTATTTTGATGCTCTTGTTCTCATGTTCATTTGAAACCACAAGGTTTCCATCTCAAATGTCAATCTCATGAGATCACCCAAGAGCAAATTTAGTACAACAAAATACCAAGAAAAACATTTTAATGAACGGATCTGTTATATTTTTGGTTTGTAACCAACAAAAGATAGAACTTCTATTGTATTGAAAACCAAACAAAAATAGAACTTCTCACGTATTGAACTACATTATATATATATATATATATATATATATATATATATATATATATATATATATATATATTGATCAACATGTAATTGTGACACAAAAAATGATAAAAAGGTTGATGATTGTTCCTAAATAAAACACCTTTTTTGTAACTAGATTTTCTTGTTAATGAAGAATTGATTGATCGTTGGGATTCTAGACTTCATTTCCGAACTAAATTAAGGTTCGAAGTTGTTGCCTCAGTTGGGAAGAGCCCCTCAACTTAGGTAAAATCCTGTTGTTTTTATTATTTTCATTAAACTAGCTACAGATTATATATTTTTTTCTCCGCATTCTATCTCCAACTAGTGTGATGATTTACTTTTACATTTAACTCTAGCTTTGTATTATTTTATTTTTGTTGATTTATTTTATGAATTTAAGATTTGTCCTTGAATAACACCACAAATCAACACCAATTTCACGCCATTATTTTCACTTCATTCTTACGATAGATTGATTTATGTCACTTTCTTAATCACGATATGCATTGTTAATAAACATGTAGACAATTGGAACATGATCATTGTTTAGCCACAAAAATGATTAAAACAAATAAAAAAACTTCTCTACAATTGTGCCCTCCTCTTTCCTCCTCATACGGATCTATTCACATGTGAAGTTTAACATATATCTTTGAGAAAAACATCAAAGTCTCTAAGTATGTACTTGATTAAAAATCCGCGTATATACATATTTATGTGTGTGACTTCAGTTTTAAGTACGGTGTCTATTTCATTTTATTTTATTTGTTAAAGTATTCTAATGACTTGGTAAGATGTTAGTTTTTTTATTTAGTTTGTTAATATATGTGTTAGTTCATTATTTAGTTTATTTATATATATATATATATATATTTTGATTACTTTATTGTTAGGTTAGTTTGTTAATATTCATTTTTATTTTTGTTATTTAGTTAATATATCTATGTTAGTTTCTTATTTAGTTATTGTCTTTTATTTTTTTATATTAGTGTATTATTTTATTGTTAATTATTTTATCATTTGTTAATAAATTTTTATGTAAATAATGTAATGTTGTCTCATATGCACGGAGTTAAGAATAAGTGAGCATGAACTGGACAAAGGACATTGATTTTACATCATCTCTTCATTTTTCTCAGGCTTTTTCTTTTTCTTCATTTCAATTTCATCATTTTCCTTGCTTTCTTGGGTGTATTCTCTCAAGGGAACTTCATTTTCATAGTTTGAATTTAGATTTTGTTGTTTAATTGTTTGATTATGTTTTCCTTTAACTAGTTTGCTTCAATTTTCCTTTCCCATGTAGTTTAAATTTTTTGCAATTTACTTCCTGCACTTAGTTTTATTTCTTGTACTTTGGTTTCTTGTACTTTACTTCCTGCACTTTGATTTTAATCCTAGATTTTCTTTCATTCATTCCATTTTGAAGTGTGTTTGCCAGATTTAGATTATGCTAGAATAACTCCAACCCTGCAAATATTGTGGGTGCACCTCGAAGCTTACGAGCCTCGATTGATAATTTAATGTTGGTAAATTAGTGCATATTTTTTACCCCACAATCATGATGGTTAAAACATCTCTACAAGGAATGTGATGATGGTTAACATATATTTACAAAGAATGTTATATTTTTCTTTACCTCATAATATGATGATGTGTATTCCAATTACCACATAAAGTAGATTGGGAAACAAATTAGGGTGTTGATCCCTAATTTATAGAAATATGTATTTCAACCTTCTCTTGTATCAATTCATTGAAACATTTAGGTGAATGTGAACAAGTATGGATATAATAGCGCATATGAACAAGATAAAGTTTTATGTGTGGAACATGGTGTGCACAAATATCTTGCACTTTGTAAACACCTCAACAATGCAAACATATATAATGCGTGCAAAATATATCAGATATTTAACTTATCATATCATTAGTGCATGAAAATGATTCTTTGTAACTACTATAAGGGCCTATAAATATGATATTCATCTCATTTGAGAACTTAAAAATACTCTTGGAAGTTCAAGGGATCTTATAGAGATATCATGGGATAGATGTTATTATATTTATATATTGCTACGTAACTAACCTCTTTAACCATTCACACAGGTAGAATGATATGTTTTCTATGTAATAAGGCCGAAATTAGCAAATAAGGTCTACATATTAATGTGAACAAATCTAATGTAAGAAGAACTAATACAAGTTTTAGCTTCTAGGAAGATATTCCTCTAGAATGTTATTTAGAAGATAGAATTAGTATAAATAGGAGTACAAGGCATCACAAAGTTTTGTCTTGAAGATTATTTGTAACTGAGATCTACTTTGCTAGAGGTCTTCCCCTTGAAGAGGCAAGTGAACTTGGATTTATATCAATAAAGGAATCATTTATGGTGTTATTGTTCTCTATATTTTGTTGTTGGTTTTGGAGCCCGATTCTCTTCCTGATTCAGAGGTATTTGTTTTCAGCTATGTTTATACCCCATGAAGAATTTACACCTCAGAAGAATGTACACTCCTCCACGTGGGGGAGTGCAGGAGGGGATTTCCCCTCCTGTAGGGTCCGGGGGCAACTGGGCCCCTGGAGGGGGTTTGGGGGCAAAGCCACCGAAGGAAAAAATGCCTTGTAAATGTATATTGAAATTTCATAGTAAATATGGATTGTTCATTATAAGGTCGTAGATATGACAGTAGAAGTTATGTTAGGGGTTTTTTTCATAGGGAAACCCTCTTCTGTGAGGGAAATGTATTGCGGCTATGTATCATTGTGAATATTGTATTCTGAGTGAGGATATTATAAGGGAAAGAAGAGGAAGTTACAACAGGTGTGTTGTAGGTTGTATCTCTTCATTTTCTAGATAATAATAAAGGAAGGACCTGGAAATTTATCTAGTGGACGTATCCCATATTGGGTGAACCACATATATCTTTGTCTCTATTGTATTGTGCATCTTCTATGTTTTATTTTCACATTTATTTTATTTTATTGCCTCGTGATCATGTTTTTCTAACAACTGGTATCAGAGCGAAAGGTAACTCACATGAAAAGAGGGTTCTTGGTTTGAATGGGAGCAATGGAAGAAGATGGAAATTTTAGGGTCAAGAAATTTAACAGCCAAAACTACTAGTTATGGAAGATGCAGATGGAAGATTATTTATATCAGAAGGACATATTCCTACCATTTGGTGGAATAGAAAAGAAGCCGACAGACATGAAGTGCGAAGAATGGGAGGTTCTTGATAGAAAGGCACTAGGAATGATACGATTGAGCCTATTAGCGTATGTGGCTTTCAATATTTAAAAAAAAAAAAGACAACGAAGGAGTTGATGGATGCATTGGCTAAATTGTATGAAAAAACCTCAATGTCGAATAAGGTATTTCTAATGAAGAGATTATTTAATATGAATATGTCAGAAGGTGGGTTTGTTGCAAATCATTTAAATGAATTTAATATGGTTACTAATTAGCTAAGTTCTGTAAAATTGGACTTTGATGATGGGTTTAGGCCTCTTCAAATCTTGTGATCATTGCTAGAAAGGTGGAATGACTTGGTCATGGTTGTAAGTAACTCTGTCTCTGGTTCAAACACTTTAAAATTTGATGATGTTGTAGGTGTTATCCTTAGTGAGGAAATGCGACAGAAAAAGAATAGGTGAGACATCAGGTAATGTGTTAAACATGGAGAATAGGGGAAGACACGGGATAGAGGAAAGGGCTCAAGAAACCACATGAATTATAGGAAGGGTAGATCCAAATCCAGACTGGGAAAGATACAGTGTTGGAATTATGGGAAAAAAGGAAATTTGAAGAAAGAATGCAGAGCTCCAAAGAAACAAAGAGATGGATAGAAGGAAAAAAATCAGGAAGCAAATGTAACAAGTGATATGTTACAATATGCTTTGATTCTTTATGTAGATAATATTTTTGAGTCTTGGGTAGTAGATTCAGGGGCTTCATTTCATGCCACACCCCATAGGAAACATTTTCTATATTATGTTCAAGGTGATTTTGGATAGGTCCATTTGGGTGATGATGCACCATGCAAAATTGTTGGAATGGGAAAGGTAAAAATAAAGAAAAGGAATGGAAACCAATGGTTGTTGAGAGAGGTAAGACATGTTCCAGATCTAAGGAAAAATATAATTTTAACAAGGCAGTTGGGAAGTGAAGGTTGTATATCCATATTTAGAGATAAGGTGTGGAAGGTCACCAAAGGATTGTTGGTGATGGAAAAAGGAGAGAAGGTAGGTACATTGTATTTATGTACTGGTAATACTGACTCTTATATATCTTTAGCTTCTACTTGAGTCAATACAACACTATGGAATCATAGTATTGGACACATGAGTGATAAGGGGATGTAGATACTTCACAAAAGAAATTTGTTTCCATATCTGAAACAAATCAATTTTGATTTTTTGTGAGCATTGTGTTTATGGAAAATAGAAAAGAGTCAGATTTCTCAAATTCAGAAAAGAAAAAAAGAGTGAAATGTTAGAGCTTGTGCATACATATGTATGGGGACCATATCAAGTATCATCTCTTGGTGGCTCTCATTATTATGTTGCGTTTATTGATGATGCAACTAGAAAAACTTGGGTTTATTTCATTTGACAAAAATATGATTTTTTTTTATACTTTTAAGAAATGGAAAGCTTTAATTGAGAATGAGTGTTGGCCCTTGGTTATGAAAGAAAGCAAAGATTAAGGAATAAAAGGAAAAAATTGAACTGCGCAGAAGACACAGTGACTGATACTCGGTCGAATTAAGAAAAATAGCAGAAAAGATGGTGCAAAGTAGGAGAAAGAAAGTTGTTGGACAAGGAGATCTAGGATGACAGATAAGAAAGGAAGACTGATCGTGGACAACTCAACAAGTAGAAAAATCCACTGTTGGATTCTTTGGAGCACCACGCGAGAAGGAAGGAAAGACAGGTTGGCGAAGCTCTGAAAATGCGGGTCAAGTTGACCTAGGGTTTTAGACACCTAGGGTTTTGGCATCTAGGGTTTTGAAACTTAGGTCTCGACCTAAGGATGTCGATGAGTGATTGTAATGTATAAATAAAGGTATAAAGGACCTGGGATGGGTGGGTGATAAGTTAGTTGAGAGTTCATTATTTTTGAGTGATCGAGTGAGTATTATTGCGTGAGAGAGAAGTGTTGAGTATGAGATCCTTCTTGTATTGTAATATCTTCAGCTGGGTGTGCAGGGAGGGGGGGGAAGAAAGAGGAGACGGGAAGATCTGCTAGTTAAGAGTGCAGATAAGAACTGTATGCTTACATATTAATATATCTTAAAGCACATTTATGTGGACGTATCCCTAGGGAGAGGGTGAACCACGTATATCTTGTGTTATGTGTGATTGATGTTATATTATTTGTCATTTGATATGTTGCTATTGTGATATTTCATTAGATCTTAAATATATCTTGTGCATTAGGTTTAGGGAAGATAAAGAATAACTAGGTGATTGTGTGTTGTTGTTGTGAATCCACTCTGCATTGCCTCGCAGGTGCTGCTGAAAGGACTAGTAGTTAGGGATTGTTGGTGCACTCTTGGATTTGAACGCCTGGTATTTCCCTGTGCCAACAAATGGTTCTATTTTTGARACAGGAATCTTCTTGAGGGAATGTCAAGGTGGTTTTGATMGAAGACATAGATTCAGAAGTGGATAGAATATCAAGAAAAGGACTTTGTTGAAGCCCAGAAAAAGAACCATAATATTAGTACATAKGACTGGTTAGGAAGATATATCTTTACTGATATACACAATACTTTCTTTGGAGGAATCCATCGGGAGCTATATGAGTGGCTAGATGGGTTAGAAKATACCCAATTTGAGATYAGATCTAGACCACCTATGGTTTGGACATCGACGTTAATCAAGAAGGTCAAGAGAGTTGACAACACTGTGTCAAGAGCAATAGATCACTGGTTTGATAGTACCATTRGAGGGTATATCACTGAGTTTGTTGTTGACATAGTGGAATCCTATAGCCAAGCAGAGAGATATTTCTTTAAGGGACCTAGAGGAAATTTTGTACATTTTCTGAAGTTGAAAATCAAGATGCTATTRYGTGAGAAGAACATATTGAAGATACAGTAGTCGACCGGATTGAAGAGATAATTTTCAAGAATTCAAACAGTGACAATGACACGGAGGCAGGACATACGCACATTGGGAGAGCATTCAGAGAAGTTCATCTCACAGAAATACAGGGACGAGGGTTACTACAGTGGAGAAGAGGAATATATAATAGATGAAGTACATTCAAAATCTTCTAGGACATAGGAACCTCGCTGAGAAGAGCTGAAAACTTCAGGAACTACGCCAACTGTTGAATTAAGTACTACTAATCCTCCTGTTGTTTCAATGACATTGAGAAATTAGAGTAATCAGAGTCACCAGAGCACTTTGAGCACTGTAACTAGTAGTCCACCACATACTTAGTCAGGAAACCTAGGAATATTTATGGCAGATGAGATGAGGTTACCCACCTTTAGAGGATATGGATCTGAAGATCCTAATCAGCACTGGTTTCTATGTGAAGCTGTATGGAGCATTAAGAATATCACTGATGAAGTTGTTAAATAAGCTCAGTTTAGTACTACCCTAAGAGACCACGCACTAAGCTGGTATATGAAGTTTGTTAAGGGAATTGTACAACCTAAACCGCTAAATGAGATCAAGAACGTGTTGATTTCCGAATTCAAGAAACCCAAGTCAGAGTCATAGTGCATTACAGAACTGAAAGAAATCAAGCAGAGAGTAGTTGAACATGTATGGGATTTTGATCATAGGTTTAATGCCTTGACAAACCACTTGATTTTTCATATCCCAGATGAGCAGAACAAAGAATGGTTCATTGATGCCATCTTTCCACACATCAGAGTTCCTCTGATGCCACAAAATATCACTTTGTAGGCTGAGGCACTAGAGATTTCCATGAAATTATAATCATCCCCAATGGGAGAATCCATCTCAGGTATGAGTCAAATCTTGATTCAACTAGCTAGCTTATCACCGCAAGTCAAAGATATGAAGAAAGATAAGGGAAAAGATAAAAGAGAAGACATATGGTGTATCAAATGAAAATCAGAAGGCCATGACAAGGAGCATTGTCCTCTATTTCATGAATACTTGGCCTATGGAGCTCTGATCCCCTTGAAGCAAATTACCTTAACCTAGTGTGAGGTATGTATAAATTGACATCGCCCTGGTGAATGTTACTATCTGCAAAAATATATCCAGACACCCAAATATCTGTATTGCAAATTATGTAAGTCGGTAGGGCATGATGACAGGGATTGTAGGTCTTACGATCTCATGCATGAAAGGTCTAGGGATATATACAAAATTCAAGGTGAAGTACAGAAAGAAGGAAGCACTACGCAGTATAATTCCCCTGGGAGAGGAAAATTCAACCCTCGTGGTGGATTTTGAGGAAGAGGAAGAGGAGGAGGTATGGGTCGAGGTCAAGGTCAGATAATCTATTATAACTATGCATATACAGGACACTTAGCAAGGGACTATCAAAACCCTTGTACCACTTACAACTACTACAACTCATTTGAGCATGTTATTGAGGGTTGTCCAACATTGTTGGCTAAACTTCAGGAGAGACGGGGACCTCAGTAGAACCCGCAAATACAAATAACAAAGAAGAACCTCATGGACAAGATCCCAGATTCGTTGTTATCAATAGAGGAGGCATTGTTATAGGAGAAGACAGAGTGATCTAAGGAAACAATACACAAGAATTAAGAGTCAGGAAAGCTACAGAGAAGACACAAGTGTTTGATGCGAAGAAATAAAAAAAATTATTTGAGGAAGAAAGAAAAGAATTCGGGAGAGACCAAGGCTCTTCAATGAAGACATGACCAGAAGTAAGAGAATTTGGAATGCCTATGGAATTTGATCAGTCTTCTTTTCCCTGAGATGGAAAAGAGGTGAGTAAACTTGTCAGTTTCTTGTATATGTTTATTGAATTGATTAAAGATGAAAAAACCATACAAGAACTGCAAAATTTGGTCAGACAGTATGAGATAGGAAGGGTAGATCCCTTACTGAATAAATAAGTACATCAACTATCCAATAAAAGAAGGACAAATAAAGAACTACACCTTAATTCTTAGACTGGAGAGTATGATATAGACTATGTGGTCCTCGACTTAGGGTCAGAAGTCAATGTCATGACGAAGCAAACCTGGGCACTGATGGGAACACCTAAGCTGATCTACTCCCCTATCAGGCTTAGGATGGATAATCAACAAGTTGTAATCCCCTTTGGAAAACTGGAGCGTGTCCCTGTGGACATCAATAGAGTAAGGATGTTTGCAGACTTCGAAGTGATTGATATAGTTTATGATAATTGTCCTTACCCTGTACTGTTAGGAATTGATTGGGATTTCAATAATTCCATTGTGGTTGATTTAAAGAAAAGAAGAATGAAGTTTGAAGGATATGGCCTTAGGTTCATTGCACCTTTGGATCTTGATGAAGGTCATAGATACACAAAATCCATCAGGGAAGAAGACCGTGCATACGAACTAGAAAATATCTACAAATTAACATCCAGACAATAGAACTACATTAATCCTACAACATATGGGAATTTGAGTTGGCGAAGTGACATCGCATGCTCATTGGACTCAGAAGAAGCACTCGAGAACTAGCATAACAAAATGTTGAAGTATATACAAGGAAATGTGTTATATTAACTAGATAAGTCCACTAGATTGGCACAAAAATAAGTAACTTACCCACATTTGATGGTCTAAATCACTTAGAAGCATTCTTAGTGAACTTTGAAGAAATTGTACCAACACAAAAAATATTGTTGGAAATGGATGAGGCCCTAAAATCAACTCCATAGAGATGGTGGGGGACACACAAAAAAAATATTATAGACTGGGCACAATGCCGCACTTTGATGACAACATGATTTTCAAAGCAAGTAGAAAGTTGCAAAGTTAGGTACACAGGTCGAAGCTGTCTGAGGGACCATGTGCGAAGTTGTGAGAAAGCCTGAAGAAGCATTCCTCAAGAACAGTGGGTACACAAATTCATTAACACACTAGACACAATTCCCATCAATTGGTATCTTCAAGCAGAACTGTGCCTCATCACTGCAGATTGGTAAGGTATGACCCACAACTTTGTAACTACATTTTTGTTTGAAAGACAATAGCCTACAGTAGATCAAGCATTACAGGTTTTAAGATAGAAATTGTTTGAGGAGGAACCTATCCTCCCTTTGGAGAAATAAGAGGATGAATGGACTGCGCCTCTTCAGAAGTTGCAAGGTTGTTACAATATCAATGCAGCTGAAGACGATGATCCAAGGAAGGTGAACAACGCTGAAATAGAAGGACAGAGAGACATAGAAGGACCAAGAGTTGAACTACCTTTCATTTTATAGTCGATCAAGATCAAGAAAGTCAACATTGGAACAGAGCAGACACCAAAACTTGATAATGTTGGAGATTATTGGGATGTTTCCACCATTGAAAAGATCACAGAGTTACTACATGAGTATCAGGACTTGTTTCCAACCAAGTTCACTGATATGAAGGGAATTAAAGGGCCCATGGGAGAGATGAGGATCCCTTTGAAGACAGATGCAAGGCCATTCAAATAGAGACCCTACAAATTGAACCCTAAATATAAGGATAAAGTGAAGATTGAGCTTGACAAATTGTTGGAAGCAAGAATCATAGAACCTATTGAAGAGTCAGAGTGGATTAGCCCTATGGTGGTACAAGATAAGAAGATATGAGAAATGAGGATCTATGTAGATATTAGGAATTTGAATGATGTCTTTTTGCATGACCCATTCCCTACACCATTCACTGGTGAAGTGTTAGATAATGCAGGAGGACAGGAGGTATATTCTTTTACAGATGGATTTTCAGGATACCATCAGATCTGGATTGCTAAGGACAATCGCTAGAAGACCACATTTGCAACATAATGGGGATCCTACCAGTATACAATGATGCCATTTGGATTGAAGAACGTACCTTCCATATTTTCCAGGGTGGTGGTCGAAGCGCTTAAGGAGTTTTTACATAAATTCTTGGAAGCATATTTTGATGATTGGACTATTTTCAACATTTTGCAAAATCATATTGAATGTTTAAGACTAATGTTGGATAAGTGCAAGCAGTTTTAGATTGCCTTGAACCTAAATAAGTGCATCTTCTTTTCACCCTTCGGAGTGATGCTGGGCCATATTGTGTGTAAACAGGGTTTGCCGGTAGATCCATCGAATATTTCCATTATAGTCGATCTACCCCCTCCTACTTCAATCAAACAGCTGTGCATTGCACCGGGACATATTGGATACTATAGAAAGTTCATTAAGGGCTATGCACGGATGAAAAAAACCATGGATAATGTTTTAAAGAAATACTGTCAGTTTCATTGGACAAAAGAATGTCAGCAGATCTTCAACACACTGAAATAGAAAATGGTTACTGCGCTCATTCTGGATTTCCCAGATTGGGGTAAGGAATTTCACGTGCATGTCAATGCATATTTTATTGCATTAGGAGCAGTGTTATCACAATCGGGAGTTGGAGACATTGACCACCCATTAGTTTTTTCTAGCAGGAAGCTATCAATGACTGAGATTAATTACACCACCATTTAGCGAGAAGGATTAGCCATGGTGTATGAGCTGCAGAAGTTCCGCAACTACTTGTTGGGAGGAAATTTTAATATTTTCACTGATCATTTTGTGCTTAAATACTTAGTAAACAAGCTAGTGTTGGGGGGAATAATATGGAGATGGCTTATGCTATTTCAGGAATATGATTTTGAGATCGTGGTTAAGCCAGGAAGAATGAACAAAGGTCCTGACCACTTGTCAAGTCTGGAACATGGAGAAGAGCCTACTAGTTTGGAGGATACATTTTCAGATGCACAGTTGTTGTCCATTAGGAAGGTTGATGATCACTTCGCAGAGATAGTGCATTTATTGTCAACAGGACTGACACTTAGTGAATATACAATTATTCAGAAGAAACAGTTGGTAGTGCATGTTGCATATTTTTCACTTATATTTGGACAACTATACAAGATGGGACCTGATGAGATATTGATAAGGTGTGTTATGGAAGTAGAGAGACCATTGATCCTCACAGACGCACATGAAGGCATTGCAGGAGGACACTACATAGGGAAAGCAATAATGCATAAGATTCTTAGGGCTGGACTTTGGTGGCCTACTCTACACAAAGATGCTAAGGAAAACTATAAGGCCTGTGATGTATGCCAAAGAGTTGGGAATCTGTCCAGAAGAGATGAAATTCCTTTAATATTGTAGATGACCTTACAGGAATTTGAGAAATAGGCCATTGACTTCGTCAGACCTATCAACCCACCAAGAAAGCACACAGGAGCTAGATACATAATCACTACGATAGAGTATTTTCCCAGATGGGCCGAAGCAAGAGAAATTAAGGACTTTAGTGCAACTACAACCATGCGCTTCATATTTGATGATATAATAACCAGGTTTGGATGCCCAAAAATCCTTATGAGCGATCAAGGCATGTTGGAAGATTGGTTGTTGTCATTGATGTCAACCCTAGTCATGGGTTTTGGACCGCAAGATTGATGAAGGTATTTGGACATGAAGGAAAATGAACATAAAGATACAACACCCATGGATGGATAGTATACATAATGTTGTTTCCGGTGGTATGTGGCACATCACGTGGATCCTCATGGTTGAGGAGAAATGAATTTTTGAAGATGACAAAGTGAACTGTACATATAGGCCCTGAAGATAATTAAAGAAAAGAATTACAAAATAAGAAAGTGTGAGGTCGGCCCTAATGTTAAAAGAAAGTGACATAAATGGTATAAATAAACATCATTATACATTCATTTGATACAAGTCGAATTTTAGAGGGAATAAGAAGTAAAATAAGGCCATATTTCAAGGGAGGATGAAGTCTTTTCGTGATGTGTTCTAAGGTATGTTATTTTCAGGTCATCTTACCATTTTTTCTATAAATTTTTTTTAGAATGATTCAGATGGTGAAATCTCTATGTTATTGATCATACATATC